>PVJC01025236.1:0-24885 GCA_004026665.1 Murina feae | reverse complement strand
GTGAGAAAAATTTACCATCAAATTAATAGCCTAGCTAGTACCTACAAACTCTGCAGCCCAGTCTCTGTCCCATTATTACAACAGGGTCTGTAATATCAATTGCAAATTAAAACATGTGGTTTTTGATAGGCCTTGCAGTAGTTTAACCAACAGTCTACATCTCTTTATCACAATCAGTTAACACAGTTGTAAATGCCCCCGTCTTTGCGGTTGTCGAACATTTTTGTTTCAGCGAGAAAGTTTTTCATTGGCTCTTTTCAAACTTAGAATTAACTGTTTGTGAAAATTATCCAGGACTATGGTTTCTGAGTTTTCTTTACCTATTTTTCATGGTACAGCATTTTCATTGGAGCCTAGCTGTTATCATCTCTGATTTATAGGAAGCTTGCAAATCTACTTTTGAGGCCCCCTGACAAATGCCAGCCAGCTTAATTCGTGACAACTGCTGGAGGGGTGGTCTGCACCGTGCATTTTGATAACTCTTGATAAGTGATAAATGCGGTGTTGAGTTGCGTTTACATAGCACACCTGGTACTGCAAACCCACACAGCTGTGAACAGCAACGAACACTTGTTTATCAGCATTGCTGGCGGTTTGCTCATTGGAGGCAGCCTCCCAGGTTTACTACTGCTGCTAAATGAGTCCAACTTATCTTAATAGCCGTGTTGGCAGTGTCTGCGGTTTCCAGCACTGCTTAAATGAGAAGAAATCAGCATGATGGAAAAGCGACTTTCTTGAAGTTCATCTTGGGTTGACCTTCCCCGGGATTGGGAACTTGGGTTCCCAGGCACATTATCTGTCTACTCTCGGGTTTCTGCCAAAGCAGAGTCTGCCATTCCAGCCATGCACTGACAGCGACCAGACCTTGCTGGAGGGAGATATCCATGAATTGGAAAACTGCCTGAATTCATCCAGGAAGACAGTTAAGAGAAGAGAAACAAAGGGGACTCTGTTTCCCTGGAGTCTTTCAGGGCATTGTAGGCATTAGATTCATCTGGAAAGGTCCAAAATGGATAAGCTCTCCCAGGTTAAGTGCTTGCTTTGCAACAATTCTACCTTTCTACCCCGGAGGCTCAGGGGTTTATGTTGGTGATGAGAGTTAAACTTTACCTAAGCTTTTAGGGAAAAAATATACTCAAAGAAAGTGCCTTTGATATTAATTCTTGTTGCTGCACTATAAGTGTTGTTGTCATTGAAATGGCTAGACAGTATCAAGGTTCCCTTTGACAACCAACCCAACCAGCACACAATTCTCTGTTATTAGTGAGCAGCGGTTCACAGACTTCAATGTGAACTTTAACTGGTAAAGATTTCAATGTGCAGCCTGGCCAGTGTGGCTCAGTGTGTTGAGCATCATTCATACACCAAGCGGTCACTGGTTTGATTACAGGTCAGTCCACATGCCCAGGTTGTGGGCTTGGTACCCATCAGGAGCGTGCAGGAGGCAGCTGATGGATGCTTCTGTCTCAGTGTTTCTCTCTCTCCCTTCCTCTCTTCCTAAAATCAATAAAAACATATTTTAAAAAATTCAATATGCAAAGATGGAATGCTGAAGCTAAACCAATCTGCCTTCAGTTGGGAGGAGAGTGCATTGAAAGCTCAGATGGAATCAGGTTTATGGAATGATGAGAGACGAAGGGACCATGAAGTAGTGGGTAACATCCCATTAAGGCAAAGTTCAGGAGCCAAGAGCAGTGCAGGTGAGAACTCGTGGCTGAGAGCAAGCCCTCTGCTGGTGACAGTCTTCTGCACAATATGTTTCATCGCGTAGGTTTCACTAAGAGCAAAAGAACTTCTTTCCCAGGGCCATGCAAAATGCAATGATAAAGCAATTCTATCCATATTATTGAGGATGATTGATATAATTAATTAAACCAGGCCATGATTTGGCAAACCAGACATGTTGTTTATTGAAAAAACACAAAAAGGTTGAATACGTGAGGAGTGAGGCTCTAGTGGGAGCCCAACTTCTTAACCAAATGTAGTGTTATTATTTTTGGGCCAATTCTTCCTTAGCAATGTTTACTAATGCTTTAAGCAGTGTTATTTTACAATATTATTACAAACCTCATAAATGATTAAGAAAATCAAATTTTAGAACTGATTTTTAAAAGAACAGTCATTGGCTTTTGTTCTCAAGCCAAATTTAGCATCCTTTCATGTTCGCTATAATTAGTACCTTGGCTCAGATGATAGCCTCGCCTCCCCTGACTGTGTCAGATGCTGGCGTGACTGTGAAAGAGACAAGCAGGCCTCAGCTTGAACAAACTATGCCCTGGGATGGCAGAGTTCTAGAAAAGGAGAAACATTGTAGGTTGACTCTTTTCATTGCACCATTCCTTAACAAAGTTCTTCCACTTTCAGTTAATCTTGGAGTGAATAAACAAAGCTCACCCTTTAACTTTCTGGAAATGACGATAGTCTCGGCAACAGTCCAGCAATTACTGACACCCTGGTGTGGCTTTTCAAGGTACTGAATAATCCCTATTGCAAGGTAATGGTGGCAAGATCCCAGGGATAGGGGTTGAGATTCTGTTGAGATGAAGCACCTTAAAATTAGATGGGTTTGTAGAAATGTAGATCTCTGAAGCCATCAAGCCCCTGTATATTGCACAGTATGTGTTTGTTGTGTTCATTCGCCAATAAACATCTTCCAAAATCTTCCACTGAAATGTTTCTTCCTTCTGTGGTATTGAAGGAAGAATAATGGTAGAACATAAGAACATAATCTAGAATTTAAGGGCCAAAAATATAGGGTACACATGAATACAGAAGGGAAAAGCCTTTGATGTTAAATTATATATGTACTAGAGGCCCAATGCATGAAATTTATGCAAGAGTAGGTCTTTTTTCCCCAGCTGCTGGCATCGGCTTCCCTCTGGCACCAGGGACCCAGGCTTTCCTCTGGTTGTGGGCAGGCACCCAAGACCCAGGCTTCCCTCGCAGCCCTGGATTCATCCTGAAGGTCGTCCAGAAGGATGTCCAGTCTAGTTAGCATATTACATTTTTATTATTATAGATATATGTATACTAGAGGCCTGGCACATGAAATTCATGCATGGATACAGTCCCTAGGCCTGGTCTGCAATCAAAGCCATCTTCCCCAGCTGCCACAGCTGGCTCTGCCCCCACCCCTACCCAGTCCCAGCTCCCCATTTGCCATTGGGTGATCAGTGCCGGATGGCTTGAGGAGGGACTGAGAGGTCAGCTGTTCCCACCTGCTAGCCGGCCCCACACCTGCTGCATATGGCCATCAGGCGATTGGAGCCTGCTGGCCAGGGAAAGGGACCAAGAGGTGGTCAGTGCGCCTCATAGTGACTGGTCCAGTGGTCATTCTGGTCATTCTGCCATTAGGGTCAATTTGCATATTACCCTTTATTATAGAGGATAGAATCCTGATGCATGAGTGGGGGCTGGCTGGCCTGCCCTGAAAGGGGCCCTGATGGGGGGTCCCGGCTGGGGTTGGACCAGCCAGGGTGAGGAGCCACTGGGTGTTTGTAGGCCAGCTATGCCCCGGCTTTGTCAGGAAAGACATCCAGAATGACGTCCAAAGATGTCTGGTCTATTTGTTCTAATTAGCATATTACCCTTTTATATATATAATAGGGGCCCAGGGCACAAAAATTTGTGCACTCGGGAGGTCCCTCAGCCTAGCCTGTGCCCTCTTGCAGTCTGGGACCCCTCTGGGGATGTCCACCTGCTGGTGTGCCTGGTCAACCTGGGTGAGGAGCTGATGGCTGTTTGCAGGCTGGCCAAGCCCTCAAGTGTAGACCCTCACCCCATTGGGGTGTGGCCAGCCTGGGTGAGGGGCTGAGGGCTGTTTTCAGGCTGCCCACAGCCCCTTCAGGATTTGGGTCCCTACTGAGCTGTCTGGGCAGCATGCGTGAGGGGCTGATGGCTGTTTGCAGGCTGGCCAAGCCCCCCAGTGGAGTCCCTCACCCCATTGGGCTGTGGCCAGCCTGGGTGTGGTCTGTGGGCCGTTTTCAGGCTTTCAGGCTGCCCACAGTGCCTTCAGTTTTTCGGTCCCTACTGGGGTACCTGGCCAGCCCTCCCCTGTGGGCCTGGGTCCCCTCCAACTGCCCTCCTCTGCCAGCTGGTCCCCCCCAACTGTCCTCCTTGTTCCCCCCCAAGTGTTCTCTCCTGCAGATCTGGGTCCCCCGCAACTGCCCTCCTTTTCCAGCCTGGTCTGCCCCAACTGCCCTCCTCTGCCAGCCTGATCCCCGCCCAACTGTCTTCCCCTGTAGGCCTGGTTCCCACCAACTGTCCTCCCCTGCAGGCCTGGGTCCCTCCCAACTGCTCTCCCTTGCTGGCCATCTTATGGCAGCCCTCTTTGACCACATGGGAGAAGCCATCTTGTGATGGTCAATTTGCATATTACTCTTTTATTAGATAGGACTAGAAGCCCAGTGCACAAAAATTTGTGTTTTTGTCAGAGGAGAGGGGGTCCCTGAGCCTGGCCTGTGCCCTCTCGCAGTCTGTGACCCCTTTGGAGATGTTCACTTGCTAGCTTAGGCTTGCTCCCCGGGCAATCAGTCCTAAACTGGCAGTCAGACATCCCTCTGACAGCCTGGGAGCCCTTGGGGGATGTCCACTTGTATATGTATTTCCTCTGATTTCATAACAGAAAGATCATTTCATATAAAAGTAAAATTCAGAGTTAGATAAGGTTTTATCTACCAAGAGACTGAGAAGGGAGCTTCCTTATGACATTTACCTTTCCATAACCCTTCTCTCAATTTCATCTCCATCATTACTATATGCTTGCCTCTTCTTGCTCCAGTTTAAACACCAGCCCAACTATTCTTACTCAGTTCCGAGAAAAAATAAAATTTCAGGGAATGCCCTGTCTTGTTGTCACTTTAAGAGGCTTCCTATCCCCCACAGCTTCGTATTTATCATAGTTGTTCCCTGTCATTCTTTCTATACTGATCACTCTAGCCCCAGTCTCAGGTGGTGCAGGAAAACCCACTCCAGTGTTGCTGTGTATCTGACCCTCAGTTCCGGACCAGTTTCCTGCTGAGGAATCTCATCCACATGGTATTGTTTGTAGAGAAAATGAATAAATCTCTCGAACTGTGGTGTCTGACCCCTAAATAAATAAATAAGAAAAAGAATGTAACTTTATAAAAAAAACAAACAAACACTTTCCTTAGAGCACAACTTCCACCATAAAATAGTCACAAAGGAATTATGCAAATGTGCTAAAATAGTATCCTGCAAGCTAACATTCAACTAATTCTAGTTCACTCTGAAGAGAACATGAGCTCAGACTGTGGGGAGGTAAACATGAGGAAAGACATTTACAATGAACATAAATGAACTTAAACGACTAATTACATAATTTATGGCTGTATTATTTAAGCACAATCCTCAAATTAGATCATTCTTTGGGAAGAATATTGTTGACTCTTCTGATAGATAATGAACAAACAATTTTAAAAATATGTGATTTTTATCTACAAGTGTCATTCTTATTCATATTGGTTATAACATGTCAGATAGAATTCTAATCATTGATGGATATTATCCTAATTTTATTATTTCATTTTATAGATCAAGAAATAAGTACAAAAACTTTAGGTAATATGTCCCAGGTTACAAAGCTGTTAAGAGTACATGTTTTAATCACTTCACTATAATATTAGAGATTTTTGGAATACTAAGGCTAGGAGAGGTTTCAGATATTATTTTTCCATAGTACATAAACTTCTATAAATTACACAAAACTGAGCTTGGCATGTTAATGACTTCGCTTTGGCACTATCAACAGCCATGCCTTCTGGCTCCTTGCCCAAAGTAACATCTTTAGCAACATGATTCCCTGGTTCACCTAATCACATGGTTCAGTACTGTGATATGCCATAGGTTTGCTTATCTCTTATTGAGACCCAGGCACTATCTCTACTCCCAAAGTCAAGTTTCTGATGGTTTTTCCTATGCATCCTATGTAATAAAAGGGTAATATGTAAATTGACCCTAACAGCAGAACCACTGGGAATGACTGGTCACTATGACACACACTGACTACCAGGGGGCAGACGCTCAATGTAGGAGCTGCCCCCTGGTGCTCAGTGCGCTCCCACAGGGAAAGCTCTGCTCAGCCACAAGCCAGGCTGATGGCTGCCAGTACAGCAGTGGTGGTGGGAGCCTCTCCTGCCTCCTCAGCAGTGCTAAGGATGTCCGACTGCAGCTTAGGTTTGCTCCCCACTGGCAAGTGGACATCCCCCAAGGGCTTCCAGGGCTACCAGAGGGATGTCTGACTGCCAGCTTAGGCTCGATCACCTCAGGATTCCAAGATTGTGAGAGGGCACAGACCGGTCTGAGGGACCCCCTGACCCCTCAAGTGCACAAATTTTTGTGCACCGGACCTCTAATATTTTTATAATATACCCGTCAATGGCTAATAATTCTTCTTTCAATTTGACCAAATGAATCTCATAATGACTGAGTCATATCTTGTAGAGACTAACACTGCTAGGACTCCTGATGTCTTGAAATCTTTAGACAGAAGAGTGAGACTCTACAATATTTGTCAGGCTGCCTCTTTTCTCCATTCCATTTCTATCCCCCTACAAGTCCCCAGGATGAGAACCTTCCTCTCCCAAAGCTTTGTGGGTCTCTGACAGGTATGATTTAAAGTGGCTTATAATCAAGTGGTATAAGGTAAATATTACTCACTGAAGAATAAAAGATCCATATCACATTATCCTTCCCCATAAAGTTAAAAGTTCAATAACATTTGCCCTCTTAGATTAAAAGGAAGAAATAAAATGCTTGAGCAAATACTTTCCAAAAGTTAATATTGGTGGTATTTTGCTGCATCTTCTTTTTTTTTCTTTTATTACATTCTTCTACTAACAAATTTCAGAACTTTTGAATACATTTTCACGGGTTGTGTGATGTCATTTAGTGATGATTATAAGAATCGTGGATCCTTCTTAATATAATATATACTCATTTGGAGCCTATAAAATCAGCCATTTACTCATTTGGTAACTCAGGTCCTTTTTTCTTTCTCAACAGGACTCTACATTAGTCAGGAAAGGTTGGATTTTGCTGAAATAGCAAATTAACCCCCAAATCTCATTATATTCTTAACATAAATCTCAAGCACATTTTAGGAATGGAGGGTGGCTCTGTTCCACATAGACACCTGGGCACTTGGGCCCTTGGAGTTTCCGCCATCTCAGGATAATACCAACATGTGGCTTCCAGTGTTGCTGTAGCAGAAGAAGAGAAAATGAGGAAAATACATCCTCCCCTCTTATAGATGACCTCAGACTGAAAATGATGCATGGTAATTCTGTTCTTAGTCCATTGCTAGTGAGGTCTCAAGCTCACTACAGGGGAGACTGAAGGAAAAGTATGGACTTTGGAGCCCCACACACTTATTTAAATTGATGTCAGGGCTCTGTTATCTACTTAAACGGGCAAATTTCATAATCTTCTGTTTCATCTTTTAAGAATGGGGGTAATCATTTTATGTACTTTATAGGGTTTTTGTGATCTTTAATGGAATGATGCTCATAAACGTGATTAGCACAGGATCTGTTACACAGTAAGAGCTCAGTAGTATTACTTAATTAAGCTTTTATTTGACAAATATTTATGACCACCAACTAGAGAGCTGAGGAGAGAGACAAAGGAAATAAGATACCCGCCTTCATGGAAGTCTTAGTATATCAGAGAAAAATGATATTTTATAGATTTAAAACTTTTATTTGAATGCTCATTTGGCTCTAATAGCTTCTGAAGTTTTCCTATCACAAAGAGTAAAAATAAATGCTAACTTGCTTCAAAAGTAGAAAATAACAAATAAATAAACAAAATCTCCCCTAAGCACATTTAAGAGGGCAACAGGCTCTGAAACAAGGATTTTAATTCTCAGAATAACAGTAAAGTTTATAAAATTGAAGATGTGAAAGGGCCCCTCCCTCTGTAACTGAAATAGGTTTAGGAAGGGAATGTGAGAGTTAGGTCACATTTGTTGGTATGCTTGACAAAAGAAGAGCTATTTCAGTTGCAAAATGTCATTATTAACTACAAAATTTAGTGCTGTTGGAGACCTGCTTATAATGTTGGAAGCTTGTTTTTGTTTTTGTTTTTCAACATAATTGAAAGCTGGGCTATTGACCCTGAGCTAAAGTTCCCCATCCTGAAAAGGAAACCAAACCAAGCAAAAACATAAAAATAATGAGTGAACACTGAGATAAAGGAAGAACAAAATATCTGAAACTGTGATGTTATAGAGCGAGTTATACCAACTTTATAATTAGCCTGTAGAAGAAAATCCAGGTCAAAATTCACTTCAATTAACCTCTTGAGTGTCTCAGTAATAAAAACTTGCTTAAAGTGATTATCTTATTCTAAGCACAATGAAATGTGAAATACACTGTTTATAAATCCCCACTGTTTGCTATAATAATGTCATAGCAATAGGTTTTGTTTGTTTCTGTCTTTATTTCTATTTATTTACCTGACTTCGATTTTGTTTTCTTGCTTTCTCCTTCAATATGTTTATGAGGAAAGAAATACCTACTCATTTCATGGTGTGTACCTTTCATTTACTAGTCCATGGCTTTAGGAAATATGAGATACATACAGAAAGGAAAGTTAGTTTAAATTTAAAATGTGTAAGTCATGGAAGACAAGCAGCTCAGAGATTGTATCAATGCTATTACAGACACTGACAGATTAGGAGAATAAAAAAATAAAAAAAGCAATCAGATCAGAACAGTTGAAATCGCCTGCCCTCAATTCTCACTAACATATATTCACTTAGATATAACAGAGACAGTAATTGCAGAACTTTTTCAATCTGTCCATCATCTTATTCAACAGTAGCCACAAGGATTAAAATGACACATCTATAGGTCATGATAATGTAAAAGGAAAATGTGTTATGGTGCATTGTGGGTAAAATATGCAAATTATAAAGACAGCAGAGATAATTAGATTTTTTTTCAAATCACAATAAAATGACCTTCTTTGAGTGAACCTTCATTTTGGGGGAGATACACATTCATTGCACTCATTGTTATAAGAGCATGCTTTGTAATAAAGTCAAGCTTGACAGATGAAGAGATTAAGAAGCCTGAGTATTTATAATTAAAAAAAAATAAGTTGAGGCAAAGATGCAAGATTCACTATATATGCCACATTTTCCTCTATGTTACAGTTGTTTTGATAATTCATAAGTTCTGTTAATTAGATCCAGCAGAGAGTAGTATAAAAGTAAGCGAAGTTAGGCCAGAAGTGATAATGATTATTTATGAGAGATGGAACTGTGATAATATTTATAATTTTATTGAAAAGAGTTGTGCATTGTTTTTTTGCAGGTTACATTTCCAATGTAACCTGACACCTAGTAAAATGTTTGGCAATTCAGAAGGACTCAGTGAATATTTGTTGAAACAAATTAACTAAATTAAAAAAAATTAGTCATTATACTTTAGTAGAGGCCCAGTGCACAAAATGTGTGCATGGGAGGTTAGGGGGGTTCCTCAGCCCAGCCTGCCCCCTCTCACAGTCTGGGACCCTGAGTGGATGTCCTACTGATGGCCACAGTCTGGCAGCAGAGGCTCAGAGCAGGTGCTGTGTGTGTGTCCACTGGGGGCCTGCCCCCAGCGGCGTCGGAGGCTCAGAGCAGGCACCCCATGTGTGTGTGCATGTGTTTGTGTGTGTCTCCATTAGAGGCCTGCCCCCAGCAGTGTCAGAGGCTCAGAGCAGGCACCCTGTGTATGTGTGTGTGTCCACTGAGGGCCTCTCCCAGCTGCATTGGAAGCTCAGAGAAGTCACCCTGTGTGTGTGTGTGTGTGTGTATGTGTGCTGGGGGCCTGCCTCAAGCCACACCTTGGAGGCTTGGAGCAGGTGCCCCTCTGTGTTGATCTTTCAGGCTCCTGGCCTCGCCTATGTGTTGTTCTCTCTCTTGAGCTGTGGCCAGAGCAGGGTGCTGCTTGCCTGCTTGCAGATCACCACAGTGACCCAGGAGCAGGCCCCGCTGGGTGCTTGCCTGTGGGCTGTGCTTGCCTGATGGCAGATTGCCACTGTGACCTGGGAGCAGTTCCTGCTGAGTGCTGCCTGCTGGGTGCTCACAGATTGCCATGGCAACCTGGAAGCAGGCCCTGCTGGGGGTTGCCTTCAAGCCACTCTTTCCTGCTTGTGGATCACCATGGTGACCCAGGAGCAGGCCCTGATGGGTGCTGCCTGCAGGGGGCTGCCTGGGGCCACGCTTTCCTACTCTGGGGCAGGGCAACCTGCTGACAGGTCACTGAGGCAATGCCTGCTGGGCTCATGTTCCCATGGTGACATCGCCAGCATCCTGCCCCACCGCTATGGGTGCTGCCATCTTTGTCATGGAGTGATGGTTAATTTGCATATTGCTCTTTTATTAGATAGGATGACTTCTATTGCTCATTCTAGACTTTTCGTGCAATGTCTATACAATATTATTATTGCTTAGTATCACTAAAATTGTTATTTTTCTTTAAACTAGATAGATTAGTCTGTGAATTATTGGGTTTGGATGGATTGAAATGCAGATTTGAAATCTTATTTGACAACATTTGCATACTAAATATTTTAAAATCTTCCTGTCTATTGCATTGATGCCCTTTATTTTAAGTTATAACTAGAAGTGGTGTGTTTACCCACACACAATATGTAGGTGTGTGTTTGTGTTCATCACATACCCATACATGCAAGGTTTCCTTGACATCTTTTGACTTGGCAAAGTTTGTTTTCATTGCCAAGCATGCCTCCCTCTGCTGTAATCAGGAGATTAATTTGGCTTTTAATGTCAACAGTATAACTGTGATATGACCTGTGGGTTATAAGTCAGTGTTCATATTCAGAATCACCAACTAGAGATTACTGAGGTAGCAATTTTTTTCTCTGAGTTTTGCTTTCTTGACAAACATAGTATTTTGTATTTACTCTCATCATAATTTACAGCTATTGTGAGATGCAAATGAACTTTAGACTCTAAAGAGCTGTATGTGAGAAATTCTCTTCCTAGCCCTTAAAATTTCAATGAGCTTATTTGCAGAATAATTCTGCTAGCTCTAAGAAAATATCTAGTCCCATATTCAGCACTTTTCAAATAAAGATGTTGTGAGCTAGGCAGTACAGTGGCTTCTGTACAAAGGAGGGATCTTCCTCTGTCACTCCATTTATATATATGACCACCAAGGGGCACACACTCAATGCAGGAGCTGCCAAACTGCAGTCACTTGGCAAAAGTGGTTCTTGGCTGATGCACCCAGAACCAGAGAGGAGGGAGCCTGATTCCAGGGTGTGTCATGTGAGAACTGCTCTTTCACAATCTAGGATTTCTCAGGGGGCGTTGGAGAGCTGGTTTCAGCCCAATCCCTGCAGGCCAGGACAAGGGACCCCACCAGTGCACGGATATACAATTCTGTGCACCGGGTCTCTAGTGTGTGTGTGTACCATTGCACAATAGGTCTTCCTTCCCCTGGCTGCTGGCATCGGTTTTCCTCCAGCACCCAGGACCCAGGCCTTTGGTTTAGCCCCAGCAGCAAGGCTTGGCTTTTCCTCTCTGGCTGCTCCCAGCTGCTCCCTTTTCTCTTTTTTTTCCCTATCTCCTCGAGTGGAGACCAGGGCTGGCTGGAAGCTCGAGTTACCCCTGGTGACCCAGGCCCCCAGCCCCTCCTTGAGTGAAGTCCAGGACCAGCGGGAAGCTTGGCTTCCTCTGTCACCAGGAGCAACCCAAGCCTCCTGCTCACTCTGGCTCCGTGGCTGCTGCCATCTTCAGTCATCTTCAGTCTTTGCTCTGTGCCTGCGTATGCAAATTAACTGCCATCTTTGTTGGGTTAATTTGCATAGTCTCTCTGATTGGCTGGTGGGTGTAGCAGAGTGATGGTTAACTTGCATGTTTCTCTTTTATTGTATAGGATATGGAAAAAGTATCTAACAATGCCTGTTGCATAAAAACACCCAAATAAACTATCATAGATGTTAAGATAGTAGTTTAGGGTAAAAATGATGGTGATGAGGCCATCATTCTGACAGACTCAATGTTAATAATTGAATTTTGTCCCAACCCCTTCCCAAATGTATATGTTGACATTCTAATTCCCAGTATCTCTGACTATCTGTGACCTTTTTTGGAGGTGGTATCTTTACAGAGGTTATTCAGTTAAAATGGGATCATTGAAGAGGGTGCTGATCTGACTGATGTCCCTACAAAAATGGGAAATTTGGAGACAGACACACCATGTGAATGTGAAGATGAAATCTACAAGCCAATGAGAGAGGCCTGGAACACATCCTTCCCTTTGTTTTAAAAGAAATGAACCAACACCATGATCTCACACATAGGTTCCAAAGCTGCCAGACAATGAATTCCCATGTGAACATCACCCAGTTTGTGGTACTTTGTTATGACAGCCTTATTTAAAAAAAAAAAGAAAAAGAAAATATTCACTGTTTAAAAGACTGTGAGGTATAATATATAGTATTTCAAGGTGACTGGGAAACAATAGTTGCTGACAGAACAGACAACCCTCTGCCATTGCCAGCACCGATGAAAGATAGATCTCTGAAGGGACAGTGGGCTCCAGTGTGATTAAAACCCTCTGATATCCTGAGAGGAAGAGGTTATAAATATGGTTTGGCCTCACTGACCTTCTGTGTCCTTCTGAGGATAAAAACAACTGCAATATTACTATGGCAACAGTCTCTATTCCCACATGCCTTTACAATGTTAGGAAACTTGATATCCTAAAGAAGTCAGTAAGGAACTGCAAATCACAGACATTCTGGAAAAATAAAATGTATATTTCATTGGAGGAAAACATTACTTGCTCAGGATTTGCTTTGTGAATTAGGGACAGAGCTTTGAAGAAGTGCTTCACAAGGTTGCAAAATTAAAATATTTTGTAGGAGGTTGTATGAGGATTTTATATTTTGTTTTATTTATTCGTTTTATTTAAATTTCTGCACGTGACATCAATGCTGGGAAAGTCATTTGTAGACTACAAGTGTCTTCATTATCGATGAGAGCAATGGCTGTCTCTCAGTAGCTATTGCATATCCTCAGTAACCTGGAGAGGAACATACATGGTGTAAATTAAAGCAGAAAAACTAGGAAGTCATAATCAATTATTTCTTTTCTAAGCTTACTATCCTTCACATGAACTTAAATTATGTCATTTGTTAGATTGATTTTTGTCTCTAATAAATACCTTTGAAACAGAAGGTATTTTATAGATTTTATTTTCCAACAACCCTATCCTATTTTTGATTATGTTATTAAATATATAGTATCAAGCAACTGTGTAGACCCTAAATAATAAACAATACAAATAATTCTACAAACCATTAATCTGACTTTTTAACTCACAAAATTGTAATATTTTTGGAGGAACGGTTTCAAGTGTGTATTTGTCAGGGTTCTCCAGAGAAATAGAACCAAACAGAAGCAACAAGATGTGTGTGTGTGTGTGTGTGTGTGTGTGTGTATTCATTGTATAAAGAGATTTAATACAAGGAATTAGTTCATGTGATTATGGAAACTGGAAAGTCCAGATCTGCAGTGTACGCAGTCAGGCTCAAGACCCATGGGAGCCAATGGTATAGAGGAAGTTCAAATGTTGTCCACTGGAGAATCCCCTCTTGCCCTGGGAGCTCAATATTTTTGTTGTATTCAGGCCTTTAACTGATTGGATGAAACTTATTTTTATTATGAAGGGCAATCTTCTTATTCAAAGTTCACTTATTTAAATGTTAATCTCATCCAAAATGTCCTTCAAGTTGACACATAAAATTAACTAACCATCACAGGGTGCCAAGGAACTTGCTACTTGGAACAGCCAGGGCCAGCCTCATGCTCAATTTTGCTATTCTCTCTACTTACAGCTAAAAGTCTTTGCCTTCATCTTAGGACCTTAAAATCCCTCTTAATATCTCAGAATCTAGGGTAGGAGCAGTTTACTCACATTTAAAAAATCATTTGTGCTGATCAGGCCTGGAAGAGGTACCCTAAACCCCATACTTGTGCTCTATTTGTATTTCTATTACCACAAGTTCCTCTCTTCACTGTGACTGGAAGTAGAGTTCAGCTTTAACTCCCATTCCTGTTGCCAAGATTCTAATTTTAAAACTCACTGAATGACTCAGTTATTTTTGATAATTAATGTTTTTTCTGATGTTCCTCCATAGAAAGGATGTCACAGTTTTCAACTTAGCTCAGTGATAATGTCCCATCAACCCAAGCATGCCATGAAAAAGCTTTCTGTATGTGTTCTAAATATTGTCAATGATTTTCTCTGCCTACCTGCTGGGGGGAAATAATTTAATATTTGGTAGGCTATTATAGAATGATTACCTAAATTTACTCAGTGGTCACCTGACATTCCTCTAGACCTAGGAATCATACACAGAACACAATGGATAGGTCCAGGGTTGATCAGACCACCTGCCTCTTCTTGCTCATCATGCATGATGTAAAAGGAAAAAAAAATCAAATCACATACATCAGTAGCTTTCCATTATTTATCCAATGCATCAACATAGCTCACTCCATCTAACTCCTACTGTCTTGATATTCTAACTCATTATTGCATCATTTAGTTTCCCTATTTCCTTGTGTTAACCTAACATGCTTATCACATTTAATAAAAGGCTAATGTACAAATTGACCAAACGGTTGAAAGACTGGTCACTGTGACATGCATTGACTACCAGGGGGAAGATGCTCAATGCAGGACCTTTCCACTGGTAGTGGTCAGTGCGCTCCCACAGGGGAAGTGCCACTCAGCCAGAAGCTGGGCTCATGGATGATGAGTGCAGTGGTGGTGGCAAGAGCCTCTCCTGCCTCTGTGGAAGCACTAAGGATGTCCAATTGATGGCTTAGGCCAGCTCCCTGTGGGGAGAATTTCCTGTGGGGAGTGGGCCTAAGCCATCAGTTGGACATCCCCCAAAGGCTTCTGGACTGTGAGAGGCTATAGGCCAGTCTGAGGGACCCCCACAAGTGCATGAATTTTGTGTCTTATATGTACACCTGACTATAAATTCCCTAGAGGGCATGTTTGTGCTACCACTATGTAAGATCTCAATATTCTTTTCAGGTAGATCTGAGCACAGCCTCCTCATCTTTCTCAAAACTATCAGGATTATGTGTATCCCACCTTTGAAAATGGGAACATTGCATATCATCAGCACACTAGTTTGTTCACAGTGATAAACTAAACAGTAAAATTACCCACGTTGTGCTGCTGCTTCTCATTGATCTGGCTTTAGGAATGTTATAATTTACCTCTTAGCTCATTTACAGACTTCTAGTATTAATTAATTTTCATGTTTTAAACAAATAGATTGATGAAAAAGAGCTTGGGTTTCACATTATAACTTGGAGATGTAGCAAAAATAAGACTCTATCATTGATTTTAAGTGGATTGGGGGAAGAAGTAAGGTAAATCCCATAGTTGGAGCTTGTCTTATGCCTCCCAATTTACCACTCATAAATTGAGAACCATACCTATGGCTTGGCTATGTATAGAAGAATCATCTTTGATAAGAATCTAGTTCAGCCAAGACATGATCTAAACAATGTGGCTGACATTGCATCATTAGCAGTGATAGCTTTCTGTAGCAGGAATGCACAGCTCAGAGAATGTCCTGTTTTGGAACTAAAGATAAAAGATAAATAGATAAAGATCTATAAAGATCACTACATCCTTTACTACTGCACTCGTTTCTTTATAGAGCTTGCTATTTAGGAGGGCTCAATTTAATTAGATCGTGACTGTGTGAGTGGAATAAGGAGTTGCTGCATGTCGATTGCTTTTTAGGAAAATTTATGGAAGTACAGAAAAGTGCCTAAATCGTACATGCAAAGCTCAACAAAATTTTGAAAACTGAACTCATCTGTGAAATTTACCTCAAGATCTATAACTTTGCAACTATTCTAGACAATCCCTTTCTGTCCTTTTCCAACTATTATTACCCCAAAAATATCCGGGGTCCTGACTTCTGACAAAATAGATTTGCTTTACTTAATTTTGGACTTTGGATATACATTGCAAATACAGTAAATTATATAAATTTATTAGACTTTTCATTAATAATTTCATGCCTCAATTCTTTTGCTCAATCATTAAGTTTATAAGACTGCTGCATATATTTGCAGATTACTCAGTCCCCATTGCTGTATGGTATTCTCCTATGAAAGTAAATTCTAATTTATTGATCCATTCTAATGATAGGTATTTGGTTAGTTTCCAGCTTTGGTTTATTACAACTAATAATACTGTTATAAATATTAGAGTCCATTACTTGAGGGAACATGTGTAAGCATTTCTTAAGGCAGGTTGGATTTCCTATGACTCCAATTCTTTTACATATTTCAAAGGAATTTCCAAACATTTAAAATAAACCCCATCTTGACTAGAGCTGTGCCTCATTCCTCTACTCCCATTATAGCAAGTATCATAGAGAAGTTATTTATAATTCTTCCATTTTTTACTTGAACCCTCTAAAATAAAAGGTCAGATTGTCCAATTAAACTCATGGAGATCTTTCATGGTGTCAAGCTTCACCAATAATTTCAAGGATACAAACAATCAAGTGTCTCAGGTGAGACATTTTTGCTCTGTGTCCTTCCTTGCAGTATCGGATGTCCTCTCTGGCCCAAGACAAAATAGGTGATCTCCAAAGGAAAATGGACAGTGATAGTACACAGCAGGGAAGAGCTAGGCAATGAAATATGTCCATTGTGTACTCAGAGAGTTATACAGTTGATGTGATATTTCCCAGGAACACAGGCTTTGTAAATCTATTTAAACCAAGTTGGCTCAGTGTTTTGGGGAGGTGACTTCCTCCAAAAGTCAAGGAAGGAGGGTAAAAGGGGGTTCAGAGGGTTTCCACCCATCAACAGGCATAGCCTGAGCAAGAACTGCAGAGGAAGTTGTGAAACCAAGAGTTATTCTTCTACACTGTGAAAAATAAAAGACAACATGTGTTCAAGCAAGCTTGCACAAAAGTACAAGTTTTGATACTGTTCAATGAGAAAACTATCTTTCTATTCTCTCTACCATAAAATTGTTAGGTAAAGAGGTGGTCAAGAAAAAGGCTTCTAGAATTATAGGGTAAAAGCAGAATAGAGGTATAACAGACCACTTATAATAATAACAAAAATTTATATTTAAAATTATCTTATGAATCCTATATTTTGTAATATGTTTATAATTCTACATTAATATTTACCCCCTTACCTGACTTTATAGTAATGATTTTGTGTCTATCACAGGACCCTACAAAATACACAGGAATTCCTGCCCATTGCTTTCACCTTATTCCAGGTGTCTATCAATCTCTAATGTGGATTATTCAGGAGCCTCTGAACCTCATTTAGTCTGGCCCTCTTCCCAGTTAATTCACAAGAGAGCAGTCAGAATAATCATTTCACCTATAATCCAGGCCATGCCCTCTTCTGTGTGAAACCTGCCAGTCACTTTCTATCTCACTCAGAGTCAAGGCTAAAACCCTACACTGACCTAGCTCATGTCCCACTTAACTCTCTGACTTTCAGCCAACCTCCCTTTCCTCTTGGTCACTCAGCTACAGTCAGGCTGTTCTCTTTGCTGCTCTGGGATTGTGACAGACAACTCCTGCCTGGAGAGCTTCTTATAGAAGTCCCTTTTCCTGGAATGTGCTCCCAAAAATATCAGCCTTTTTCCTGACCCCCATAGGCTGCTTATAAACAGAAGTGTCTCAACAGGAACTCCTGGTTTAGAATTTATTCTGCCTCCCCAGCCTCAGTGACATCTTCACCTTCTATGCTTTATCATTATCATCTTCTAAAACATAATTAAGTCAACCTGTTTGTTTTCTCATTGCATTTCTCCCCTAGCTGCTCCACAAAGGCAGAGAATTGAATCTGTTATGTACCTCTACTTTTCTCTTTTCTAATATCTAAACAATGCCTGCCACATAGTTGGTCCTCAATAAATGTTTTATGCATTTCTGAATGAAACAATGATTGAGTGAATAATTTATGTTTTATACATTCTTGCCGCTCAGAGTTTAAAGACATAATTATTAGTCCTCATTTATTGCTTTGGTCCTAAGTATACTAGGAACTCATTAAAAGTTTTGTGTGTAGTTGAGTTTCATCATGATATCTGTTTGTGGAAGATGGTTATGGAAACACTGCTGAAGGCAGCATATTTGAAGTAAAACTAGAGACAAGAAGACCAATTATGTATTAATGGTCTGTACTAAGGTAATAGCAATAGATGTGATAGTGCTTGGCACATACATCCTGAAAACTTCATAAATGATTTTCTAGGTTGTGTGTTTGGTTTCTTTTTTCTTCTCTGTTTTCATCTAAATAGTTGACCTTGTGTCAGCAAATTCTACAGTTAAATTAATAACCAAAGGTATCAATGATGTCCAGGGGATTCAAATAAGGTAATATGCTTCAGAAAAACAAATTTTTTTTTCCAAAAATGAAAAGTTAAATAAATAAAAATGTCCAAGCATTCACCTGCGGGGAAAGGCCATAAATCATCCCCAACTCCCAGGTGCAGCACAGACCAGAAACCAGCAACAATGATCAACTCCTGAAACAATGCTGAGATCCTGAAACTGCTTGCTCAACCGTAGCCCCCTGGTGCCAGCAACGCCTGGGGGAGTCTTGGGCAAGACTGGAAAAGTTACAGGTCTGCGAACTGCAGACGACTCCCTCATACCAAACCCCTCTCCTCATCCCCCTGCCTAAAGCCTTAAAAATGCCATAGCTGGACTTGGTCCGGCGCGGCTCCACCGGCCCTTCTCCCTTCCCGGGGCCGGTGGACTCGTCCGTTTGCTCCTAATAAAGCCTGGCTGATTTTCCATTTGGCTCATTCTTTAATTCTTCGACAGCTTAACTAAACAAAAAATATATGCATTTGTTACCCAGCATTTTTACCTTTAAGGAATACCTGTGGGAAAAACTATTTGAGCAGTCATCACAAGATACATCCATAAAATAGCAGAACATCTTATTTTAGGAAAAAGATAAGAGTGTTAGTGGGAAAACTAGGTGTTTCTTCATCGTTGCTACTCAATGTTTGTGGGCTTCCCTTCCCCCAAAACTGAAGATAGCAAATTGCTTTTCACAGACCAAAACACACATGGGAGTCTGAAGAAGAGAAAAACCAGATGGAAAGAGAGGAAGAGAGGGTGAAGAAAATGGAAGGGAAGCAGGCAGGCACCTGTTATCTAACACAATGATCATTAAAGTCACCATATGTTAGGCTGGAAGCTTTATTTTAAAAATCCTATCTGCTACCTCTGGGTTAAATAAATATTTTGAATATGCATCTCATTCAAATTGTTTTCCATCACAAACCGTGACTGCAGTTAAAATTATAGAGTAGCTTTGAGTCCTTCCAGAGAAAACAATGAGGAAGCACTTTTTGTCCATTCAAGAACATTCCTTGTTTCTAGATATAAAGTAATTATATTTTGTACTTCAATAAGTGCTTTCTAATAGGGCCAACTATTAGTATTCCAATAATAATAAGCATTACAAAAGAAAGTGATTAGATGTTTAGAATAGGCAATAATTTAATAGGTTAATACTGGCTCCAAGAGAATTTCTCTCCATTCAAATGAAAACATATGAACAAAGATGCCATACTTACATCAATTTGGTTTCTCATAAAGAAATGGGTTAGTGTGTTGGATTTACTCAAATAGTTTTAGAAATACATATCAGTACCAATAATTACAAATTCCATCAATGATATAGCAAAGACTTTTTGAAATAAATCTTTATTGATTAGTAAATATTCATATATTTCACTGTTATTACAACTATTATCTAAACTAATAAAAGCGGAATAGTAAAATTAACCGTTTCTCCGGGACGCCCACAGCCAATCAGAGCTACTGTATGCAAATTAGCCCAGCCAACATGGCGGCTGCCACTCACGGACCTGAGTAAACGTTTAGGCAGCGTCCCTTGCAGCAGGATCGAAAGGGAAACTGCCTGCTTGCTGGCTCCTTAGCCTTTGGCCTGAAGCAAAACACACATTTGCAACAATTAAGTGTAACAATTGTTTCATTATAGAAGCCACAAGGTGAGGCAGAGGAGGCTTCCTTAGTAAAAGGCCTCACCTTAAAGGAACAGCATCAATTATAGGAGATAAACTCCAGAACCTGCGACCAGCCAGCCTTGCTGGGACGTTGGGCAATGGGAGCTGTGGGCAGCCTGAAAGCCCCTCACCCAGGCTGGTCAGGCACGCCAGCAGGTGGGCATCCCCCAAGGGGTCCCAGACTGTGAGAGGGCACAGGCCGGGCTTAGGGACCACCCGAGTGCACAGAGCAGCTGCAGGGCGGGACAGCGCAGGACCCAGGACCCGTGAGTGGGAAAGAGGCGGCAGGGTTGGAGGGGCATTGGGGAGCAGGTAAGAGGCGGCAGGGGGTCAGCGGCCTGCTTGGTAGGCTTCCCAGGCCCTTGGAGGGGCATCAGGGAGCGGGAAAGAGGTAGAAGGGGGTAGGCAGCCTGCTTGGTGGGCTTCCCAGGCCCTTTGCGGGGCATCGGGGAGCGGGAAAGAGGTGGCAGGGGGTCGGCAGTCTGCTTGGTGGGCTTTCCAGGCCCTTGGAGGGGTATCGGGGAGCGGGAAAGCAAGGTGGCAGGCTGGGGAGTGGGAAAGAGGCAGCTGGGTGGTCTCGGCCTGCTTGGCTGCTGCCCAGGCCCTTTGCAGGGCACCGGGGAGCGGGAAAGAAAGGCTGCAGGGGCCAGGGGCCTGTTGGCAGCTCCCCAGACCCCTTGTCAGCACCGGGAAGTGGGAAAGGAAGGCAGCAGGGGACCGGTGAGTGGGAAAGAGTCGGTGGACTGCTTGGCAGCTCCCCAGGCCCTTTAGGGGCCACTGGGGAGTGGGAAAGCAAGCTCTTAGGGGCTGGGGTCCTGCTTGGCGGCTCCCCAGACCCCTTCCGGGGATCAGGGAGCAGGAAAAGGCTGGCCTGACCACGAGGCAGGGTTTTTCCTGCTTTCTAGTGGCTGGAGGAAGATGGGCAGTAGGCAAGCTTGGGAGGCAGGCAGCACCCAGCCCTGGCCACAGCTGAAAAAAGAGAACAACATGCAGGGGAGGGCAGGAGTCTGAGAGATCAACATAGAGGGGGTGCCTGCTCCAAGCCTCCATGGTGTGCCTGGGGGCAGGTTCCCAGCAGTTAGACACACACAGGAGGACTGCTCCGAGCCTCAGATGCGGCTGGGGGCAGGTCCCCAGTGGTCACACACACACACACAGAAGGCGCCTGGCAGACTGGGGCCATCATAGGATATCCACTGAGGGATCCCAGACTGTGAGAGGGCACAGGCCAGGCTGAGGGACTCCCTCCACCTCGAGTGCACAAATTTTTGTGCACCGGGCCCCTAGTATGTATATATAATGGTTGCTGAGAATAACTGTTGAATTTTATTTTCTCTTGATATTTACATGGTTGTTACAATGAGCATAGTGATGATCTGAAATTATTAAGTTCTCATGGTGCTAATACTTATGTTTCTGGACTAAATTTGTGGTTGATGTAATTAATATTTATAGAATTTATTATGGGCTCATTCACCCTAGATCCACAGGAAGAATAAATGTTTATTGTATTTTTTAAAAGTATTGCAAGATCTTAGTGTAATTGCTCATTTTCAGGATATTGATAAATTTATATTTAATTAAAAATGTATATGCTCAGATGAAAATGAACCATGCTCTAAACGTATATTACTGTAATATTAAGAGCTGGAATCAGCTTCACTGCTATTTCTTATTAACTGTACAAATTTACTCAATTGACTTAACACCAGTATCCTCAATACAAAATGGAAATTATGTTTCAATAATTATATGATTAGTTGGTATCTGATCACCCCCTCTCTGCTAAAGAAAACAATTAAAAAATCTGGACATATTACCAAAAACTGCTGCACTGACAGTCATCAGCAGCAGGCAGACTCAGATGGGAAGTACATGCCCAAGAGAAGAGAGAAGGGGAATTATGTAAACAGAATTGTCAGGCCTGTGATTATAGCTTGGGGCCAAGGATAATTAGCACTCTACAAGCAGAATGTATGCTGCAGCATTTGACCTAGGAAATTTGGGGAATGAAGCTAAGGAAGCTATGGTTACTAGAAAAGAGCAGGGAGTTCCTGAAAGCAAAGAACCGGAGAAGTGATCAGATATTCTATCATGGACCCTTTCTACACATACATGGTACAGACTCAAAGTAGCTGAGCTAAAGATAAAAGACTGGGTTTGAGATGGGCTTTCATTCAAGAAACATGTTTACATTTCAAGACTATGTAAGATAATTACCTGCTAAAACAGGGAAATGACATTAATCAGAGAAAGTAATAGATTCTGCACAGAGTGCAATTAAAAATTACCCAATATATAAGAGGAATCAGGAAAATGAAACACATTTTTAATAGGAAGAACATTGACTCTGAATAGTCTGAATGTTGGGACTATCAGACAAGAGTTTTAGAGTGGCTACTATAGATCTTGTCAAAGAAATTAAGTGAGGATGGAAATATCAGCAGATAAATAGTGAAAATCCTACATAATAAAAGCCTAATATGCAAATCAACCAAACAATAGAATGACCAGTTGCTATGATGTGCACTGACTACCAGGGGACATATGTTCAATGCAGGAGCTGCCCCCAGCCCACAGGCCCTGGCCAGCCAAGGCAGGTGCCAGTGGGGGCACCCCGATCACCCTATCAGTCATCCCACAGATCAGCCGTGATGGTTGGCCAGGCCTACGGACCCTACCCATGCACAAATTTCATGTACTGTGCCTCTAGTATAATATAAAAACCTAGGTGGATAATCCTAGACTTGTAAAAGATATACACAAAGTCAAAAATTACTGGATGGGTTTAACAGCTGAATAAAAATACTAAATGAAATATTCAGTGAACTTTAAGATAAAATAAGAGAATTTGGTTAATGTAAATGCAAAAACACATATTGTAAAACACTATTAGGGTTTCAGAGATTTTCTAGATAATATCTGGTAGTTTAATGTGTGTTCCATTAGTCCTAGAAGAAAAGAAGAGAAAAATAAGGAAATAATTATTGAAAATTTTCTAAATTTTATTTAAGAAAAAAACTTCCACACATAGGGTGTCCCAGAAAAACATATACACACTTTAACAACTGATAACTCAATTTCTACTCCCTAGCAGGTTTAACTGATTTGAAATAATGGGTGAAGCCAGACTAAGCTTTGAACAAATAAAATGTATCTTACGGTACCACTATTCAATTTTCTGAAAAAGTTAATTAGAAATTAATAACAAAAATACTAGAAAAATTTTAAATATTTGGAAAATAAATAACACATTTCTAAATTTTCCATAATTCAAGAAGGACTTTGCTAATAAACTGAGTTAACATGATAAATAAAAATTCAACAGGTAAAAATTAGTGGAGTGTTAAAGCAGTGTTTAAAAAGAGACTTTATAATTTAAATCAATGTATTTTTTAAAAACGAAGTCTCAAACAAATGATTTGGGATCACACTTTATGAGTTATAAAAAGCAGAACAATTAAACCCAAAGTAAGTGGGGGAAGGAGGTAATATAGTCAAAAATACAAAGAAATCTATACTAATAAAAGGGTAATATGCTAATTAGACTGGATAGACCAGATATCTTCCAGACATTCTTCCAGATGCCCTTCTGGACAAAGTC
This sequence comes from Murina feae, assembly GCA_004026665.1. Taxonomy (NCBI): domain Eukaryota; kingdom Metazoa; phylum Chordata; class Mammalia; order Chiroptera; family Vespertilionidae; genus Murina; species Murina feae. Next base: position 1,179 of record PVJC01025236.1, on the reverse strand, counting down.
ATGGTGGCGGGAAATGAGGCAGAGGTGGTTATGAGTGATCAGGCAGGCAGGCAGAGTGGTTAGGGGTGACCAGGCCAGCAGAGGAGAGCAGTTAGGGGTGATCAGGCCAGCAGGGGAGAGTGGTTAGGGGCATCAGGCCAGCAGGTAGTGGTGGTCATGGGTGATCAGCCAGGCAGGCAGAGGATTAGGGGGTATCAGGCAGGTGAGGAGAGTCAGTTAGAGGCAATTGGGCCAGCAGGAAGAGGCGGTTAGGGGCTATCAGGCAGGCAGGCAGAGTGGTTAGAGGCGATTAGGCAGGCAGGCAGAGTGGTTAGGGGTGATAAGGAAGGGAGGCAGGTGAGTGGTTAGGAGCCAGTGGTCCCAGATTGCAAGAGGGTACAGGCTGGGCTGAGGGAACCTCCCCCCCCCACACACACACACACTAATTTTATGTACTGAGCCTCTAGTAAAATATAAAACAAAACAGTCACATGGGCAGAAAACTGCTGAATTAGGGTTGAAACATAAGTCTTTTGACTATGAAGCTGAAATCCTTTTTAATTAGCCATTGTGCCTTTTTCTTCAAAATACATTAGACTTGAATGTTAGACATGTACATAAGTACAAATATTTCATTTAAGTTTAGCCATAAAATGTTTTGTCTATGCTCAAATTGATGTCATAATAATTTAAACATAACCTGAAAAAGAGCATTTTTCATATATTTTGTAAATTTTGTGGTTTTTAGGACAGTTTATACAATCATACTTATAAAACATAATACGAAACAAATTCATTCTTGAATTTAGTACAGAAATAGACTTGATGATCAGAAAAATATGTGTGTGTGTTTAATTTTAATCTGGGAATTAAATAACGTTTTTAAGTATTATTATGCTATTTGAAAGTGTTTATGTAGATATGTGCTTTTAATATATTTTAAATATTATTTTTGTCATTTTAGCCCATGTGTTTTTCTATTTTTAACTTGACTGCCAGGAAGTTTTAACAGATATTAACATTCAGTTTGAATAACTATTTCATTCTAATTTAATGGCAGCCAATTCATCCACATTCCCTAATTTTATAGATATTTAATACTAGGGGCCCGGTGCACAAAAATTTGTGCACTTGGGGGTCCCTCAGTCCAGCCTGTACCCGCACAACCTGCCACCTGCCACTTGCATATCTCGCCCCACC
>PVJC01025235.1:0-24872 GCA_004026665.1 Murina feae | reverse complement strand
TTCATTATAGAGAAAGGGCTAATAGCCATATTAAAATATTTCTTCTAATTAATTTTCTTTAAAGATAAGTATAAAGATAAGTATAAAGATAAGAGGGGTAAGTAAAGTAGGAAAAGAGCTAGCAAAGATACTGAGAATAATGATGGCAGAAAAAGAATCAATATCCTGGAAATTATTAAAAGAGAATTTAAAGTAAAAGAGGATGGTTACTAGTATTAAATGCCACAGAGAAATCAAGTCAAGTAAATATTAGGGTTGAAAAGTGGCTATACAATTTGAATATTACAAGATTATTAGATAATTACTGGGTGAGTTAGAAGGAGATTTTCAGGCTAGGAAAAAATGAACATTAGTCTCACTATTAAAAAAAATAGTGAGACTAGGCTCTTGACAAACCTGGACATGGAAAAATGAATGTAAGGATGGTAGATTGAACAATAATCTTAATGTATCACCCACACAGCCTACTTAGAAGAAAAATACATGGAGGAGGGATTTGAAATCTTAAACCCCAGAAGTTGTGAGCAACAACTTATTCATTTGAACCATATGAAATATAGGTACTATATTTTATTTCTGTTTGACTTAGGTGATAAACAATAGGCAGAAGTTTATCTTGAATTAAAGATATGCATATATGAAAACTAAGCAAAAAAGAGTAAAATTAATTCCAGAAGGAAAATAAAAGAGTAAAGAACAAAGGGCTAAGCACAATTACTACGTTTAGAAGGAAGCTTGTCTTGATGCAAAACACATTTAAATGGAAACAGAGTTCCTAGACTGGACACAGAAATAATTCAGGACAGAATCCAAGAAGAATGCTATTCTTAAAAAAGTGAATGATAATCCTAAACAGCATGATACAAAAAAATAAAAAGGAAGACTCAGAGAAAGGATATAAAGAAAAAGAATCACAGGGTAAGTAGTACATATTCCTCACAATTTTAAGAAGTTTTCAAATTTACAAAGAGCTAGCCCTTCAATTTCTAATGAGATAATACTGAAGTTTTGTAGTCATGAGAAGATTGAAAGAATCGTGTTAACTTCAGGAAGAAGAGATGACTAGTAGTGTTGGTACCAAAGGAAGACGATTGTGGGTACTAGGGTGGGACAATGAAAGGGTAGGAGCAGTTGCCGGGCAAACAAAGGCCATCCTCAAATCCCTTAATCCTCTTTTAGTTAGTTGTTTATTACTTTTTACTTTGATCAGTTATACTTGCACATAATAAAATGAGTCAAATATTCATATAGGTTTGTTTCGAAAAGCATCCTTCCCCTGAAATTTTTTCTCAGCACTAATTGCTTCTATTTCTTTTAGCAATGTCTCCAGATAATGGCTTTCTATTATTAGTTTTTTGAGTTTGTTAGTTTTGTTTCAGTTTGGGAGCATTGTACAGAATAAGTGCTTAGCCCTTTGATATTTCCCATTTTCTCTTCTCCTTTATTTTCCTTCTGGAATTAATTTTGCTTTCTTGTTTTTTTCCATATATGCATGTCTTTAATTTAATAGAAACTTTTTCTTATTACTTATTGCTTATGTCATCTCTTACAAAATTTTGGTGCATCCGGTAGTATATGTATTAAATCTTTATGAAAAAGTCTCTTTTAGAATCATTTCACCTATGATAACCTGGATGGCCCTTGCATGTGAACTCAACTATTATCCTTGAATCTCTCCTCCACTTCATCCTGAGGACTCTTTCATCACTCTTATCCTTCATTCATTCTTCCAATATTTCATCTATTCATGAGTATTGACTGTGTGTGTAATTTGTTAGGCACTGTTCTAGTGAAACCTATATGCCAGCGGGGGGCAGGGAGGGACAAATTCACTGCTTTCATTGGCCTTATATTATAGTGGAAAATCCAAAGAGAGTTCCCTTTAATAATATTCTCCACCTCTACGCGTGATATCAAATGTGAAAAATAAATAAATAAATAAAGGAGACTCAGGCTTATGGCATTTTGTGGTGAAATAAGTGTTTCATTGTAACTTACCATGCACTGCATAAAAACAGTTTGAAAATTCTAACGAAACTTTACTTTCCATTTTACTAATCTGTTTGGCAATTTACTCACTGTTTACATAGTGTTTGGGAGGCATTCAAGGTGAGACTTCTTTTAGAAACTTTAGAAGCTGTTTAGTAAGATTCTGTTACAAAAAAAATAAAAACATTAATGAACTTTTCTGATTTATGTGAACTTGGAAGACTATGGAGAATATGTATTGTTTAAATAGTTTCGCTTAAATATACTTACTGAAATGAAAACAAATTGGCTAATAAGATAAATAGAAAAAGACAGACACAAAAAATTAAGCTGCCATTAATACTATTTTACCTTCAATTATCCTTGAAATAAAACATAAAATTAAAAAAAAAAACATCAAAACTAGACATAAATTGGGATGGAAGAGAATGATAAGGTACCTTACATATTTATTCTTCCTGAGTAAATATTCTGAGATATTTAGCAATTGATTCTTTTGTTTCCCATATAGTTTTCTTATGCTTTCTGATAAAAGATATTTACAGGTAAGTTTTTGTACCTATTGAAGTATCTCTATTCTCCAGATGCTTTTAACTCTTAAGTTAGGTCACTATAGAGTTAGTTAGGACTTTCTTTCAGAAATCATTTCCATTATTATAGAGGAGTTATGATATTATTTCTGACCTTTTACATAGGACTTATTTTCTTTTTCTAGGGTCTGTTAGGAGGTTCTCTTTGTCTCTAGTTTTCAGAATTTTCTTAGTGAATTTGTCTCACTTGAGCAGAACAATTGGTGGGCACCTTCTATCCAAGCCATATGCCCTAGAGTCCAGGGAAATTATCACTATGAATGTTAATACATCCCCTTACTTTTTTTCCCTTCTATCCAGAATTCCCATTATTTTGCTATTATCTGGACCTTTTGGAAAGACACTCTAATGTTTGCTCTTTTCTCTCTTATAATTCCTTTTCTTGTCTCTTTGCAATAATATCTAAGATACATCTTTAGCATTTTCTTCTAACACTTATTGTTGAATTTTCTTTCTTTTTAAAGAGATGTATTTCTATTTATTTTACTAGAGGCCTGGAGCATGAAATTCATGCACAGGGGGCAGGGAGGTGTCCCTCAGCCCAGCCTGCACCCTCTCCAATCTGGGACCCCTCGGAGGATGTCCGACTGCGATTGGGCCTAAACTGGCAGTCAGACATCCCTCTCACAATCCAGGACTGCTGGCTCCCAACTGCTTGCCTGCCTGCCTGCCTGATTGCCCCAAACAGCTTCTGCCTGCCAGCCTAATCACCCTCTAACCACTCCCCTGCCAGCCTGCTTGATGCCTAACTGCTCCCCTGCCAGCCTGATTGTCTCCAACTGCCTTCTCTTGACAGCCTGGTCATCCTTAACTGCCCTCCCCTGCAGGCCTATTTGCCCCTAATTGCTCTCCCCTGCAGGCCTGGTCCCTCTCAACTGTCCTCCCTTGAAGGCCTGGTCCCTCCCTGCTGGCCTAATCACCCACAACTGCCCTCCCCTGCCGTACATCTTGTGTCCACTGAGGGAGTCCATCTTGTGTGTTGGAGTGATGGTCAATTTGCATATCACCTCTTCTCTTTATTATATAGGATTTGTGTGTTAATCCTCATTCAAGGATATTTTTCCATTGATTTTTAGAGAGAGTAGAGGGGAAAAGACAAAGAGAAAGCCATATCAATGTGTGAGAGACCCATTGCTCGGTTGCCTCCGACAAGGGGTCAAGCCTGCAACTGAGGTACATGCCCTTGACCGGAATCAAACTTGGAACCCTTCAGTCTGTGGGACAACACTCTATCAACTAAGCCAAACCAGCTAGGGTTTATTATTAAATTCTCAACTCTGACCAAAATGTTAATGTCTGAAACATCCTTCTAAACTAGCTGAATATTTCTTGCCAAGAAAGCCTTTTCTTGAATCGCAGTTTCTGTATCTTCTCTTATCTCCCTGTTGCATTTTATTGATGTCTTTCCTCTTCACGTAGTGATTTTCCTCAAATGTCTTCTTTCATTTTGTTTGTGTTGGTGAGCATCTATCGTATTAGTAATTTTTCAATATTTGTAGTTATCTTTTGTTGTTTGCTCGTGTTTGAGAGTATAGCACCATCAAGCTTGTGAAAGTTCTGAGCATGTGAGTGGAAAGTGAAGATATGAGCTTTATTACTGGGTGATCTCACTGGATATTCTAGCTGAGATTATGCTATCACAGGCCTCCTTTTCACTCTCTCTCTCCTCTATCTCTCCTCTTTTTCTCTTTTCTAAGGCTAAGATTCCTGATAGAAGACCCCCTTCAATATGTTTCTTGGAGCATTAAGACCTGGCTCCAGTTCTTTGGTAATCCATGGAACCCAGCGAAAGAGGGTTGCTGAGTGTATGTCAGCACTCTTAATATGCATGCTCAAATTTTTCCTCAGGCTGAAGTATGGTGTCTAGTTTGAATATAATGACACTGTATTATTATTTACTAGAGGCCCAGTGCACAAAAATTTGTGCACCCGGGTGGTCCTTCAGCCCAGCCTGTGCCTTCTCACAGTTTGAGACCCCTGAGGGGATGTCTACCTGCTGGCATAGGTCCACTTCCCAGGGGATTGGGCCTAAGCTGGCAGTCAGACATCCCTCTGGGAGCCCAGGAGCCCTCAGAAAATGTCCATTTGCCAGCAGGGAGCAGGCCTAAGTTGCAGTCAGACATCCTTAACACTGTTGAGGAGGCAGGAGAGGCTCCTGCCACCACCACTGTGCTGGCAGCCATCAGACTGGCTTGTGGCTGAGCAGAACTCCCCCTGTGGAAGCGCACTGACCACCAGGGGGCAGCTCCTGCATTGAGCATCTGCCTCCTGGTGGTTAGTGTGTGTCATAGTGACCAGTCATTCTCAGTCATTCTGCTGTTAGGGTCAATTTGCATATTACCCTTTTATTATATAGGATTCTTTTTAACTTTTTCATCCACAGAACAAATTTCCAATTTTTATGCAAAATTGGGAAAGAAAAAAACACCCTGTTGAGAAAAGTAGAGCAAGGGATTTGGTTTCTAGAGTGATTCTTGGGCAGGTTTTCAGCTAATCTTCTTTAGTATCATCTTCTTACCCTTCACCCATGTTCAGGATTGCCCCCTGGTGACTTTCAAGATTCTATGAAAACCAATTAAGCTGGTTCTGAATTGTCCCTTAATAGTTTTATAATTCATATTGCTTGTTTATGTTAGACATTCCCACTTATTCATGTGCTTTCCAGTTTCCACAATTGTGATGCTGCTTTTTTCTTTGCACTTTTGTGGATTGATGAATTGTTGGATTGGTAGAATTTCATTAGATAACAAAATAGTTTTGCTTATTTGTTCAACTAGTTTTACCTTAGTTTTTACTTACCTTCAGGTCTTTATAAAATGTATTGGGAAGATTATACCAACTAACTCCATTACAATGTCTGGCACAAAATAAATACTCAATGATACACATTTGCTAAATTAACTAATACATGAAGAATGAATGAATAAAGAAAACTTGACTGTCTTTCTAGTGATATTGATAGTAAATAAAATAGTAAATAGAAGCGTTTGGGAACATATGTGGAATATTCGCCACTTGCAATTGAAGGTTAAAATTGGAAAGAACACATATTTATAAGCAGTGAACAGATGGCTGTGCATATGAAGTTAAAAACAGTATTTTAAAATTCTCATTGTTAAAGACATTGGTTCTTATAGTACCAAGAACATGTAGTTAGCAAAACATTCCTACCTGATCAAAATAATTTAAACTGAAATATCAGAAGAGGAAATTCTCAAACAAAATACAAACTAGATTTTGTAAAAGAAGCATGTAAATCATAAATAATCATTGTAAGAGAGGATGTACAGGAAGTACATGTAGAGAAGTAAAGATTTTGATATATAGAGCTTTAGTAACTGTTAACCAAAAGAATTTGATTAGGTTCTGATATTTTAATAAAAGTTAGGTAGATATAGGCTCCTAGTCATATCAGGAATTCACTGGAATAGGACTTACAATTATAAAAAATCTGTTGTTTTTAAGAAACAATTCTTTTCAAAGGAGTTCAATGTTAGGAAGTACATAGATATACAGTAGCCCACAAATCCAGGCAGGAACCAAGATCTTTGTGAAACCTGACAGGACTTTTGAAATCAAGATAGGAAAACCCACTGTTACCTCCTTCCTGAAGGCAGCTGCTGGTGCTGAGAAAGAGGACTGGCAGACGGGAAGGAGGTGCCACGCCTGGTGACCTTGAAGCACGAATATGAGATTGCTGGTGTTAAAGCTCCGGAGGATGCCTTCGCCCTGCAGGACGTGCCCTGTCCTGTGTTGTCCGCTCCATCATGGCTCTGCCCATTCCCTGGACATTCATGTGGTGAAGCACCTCAGTTTGGAAGAGCTAGGAGCTTTCCAGAAGGAGCGAGCCATATTCTTGGTGACTCAGAAAGAGGCAGATTTGGCAGCTCAGGGAGAAGGTGCCTAGAAGTGACCCGTGCCCTCACACTCCAGGATTTTAAAGGAATTAGCTGGAAAGTCTATGCCAAAGGAGAGGAGGGGAGGGGACAGCAGCCTGATTATTATTGGCCTGACTTTAGATTATATATTTTTACATGTATGAATGTATCAGGGGATTCAGCCCAAATAAACATCTTTTGTCCACCCCCCCCCCAAAAAAAAAAATCTAAGAAATATTTAAAGGAAAAATCAGAAGCCAAAAATGTTACCATAACTATATAGATTACTATTCTGTCAGTTCATATTTTAAAAGAAGGAGCAAGAAACATTCAGGCAAATAAAGAACACTGACTTAAACCTCTGAGGATATTGACAATGAGTTTAGACCTAGACACACCAACAGAAACAGAATGTTCTTAAATTTTTTTAGTCATAAAAATAGAGAGCCACAACTGAGACAGTGTTTACAGGAAACAAAATTATAGAAATAAGCCTTATTTTCCTGCATTAAAGAAAATGGTTTGAAAAGCTGAGAACCATAGAACATCTTGCTTTAATCAGAAAAATGAGTGAGACAGTTAAGAGTATATATGAAGTAAATATATAATTTTATCACATATATCAAGCTTCCATAAATCAACTAATAGCATAGTGTAAGAAATGTATATATATTTGTATCTTTCTCTCTCTTGCATCATGGAACAGTTGTTGGAAACATTAGAGAAATGGGAATAGAATCAACCAATGGATATGGGCTACAGATGGCAGTTTTCAAAAATATGAATTCTGAGAATTACAAGCTAAGCATAATGAGCATATTCAGAAAAATTTTAGAAATGGACTATTAAACACTAGGTATTAGAGTAATTATAAAGGATTCAATAGCAAGCCTTACTGAAAAGATTTTACTTATTTATTTTGATTATATTTCTGAGTGTTAGAAACATTTAAATGTTTTAAAATATAATACGTACAGTCTCACTATTGGAAGGAAAAAAAAATAAAACATTGACGAATAGATGGATTCTGACCACTATGCCCAATAGTCATTAGTGAGCGAGTGATGGGTGGATGTCCTTTTTCTCCTTGTTCTCCCATTGGTCCTTTTAAAACTGTTATCATGATATTGATGAAGCATAAAAGTATTCTTACAGAATTTCACGGCTCAGAAATTATGATGATGCTCTGAAACACTGAATCCTACATTAGAATAAATTGGGAATGGCAGGAGTAAAGAACACAGAAAAATCCAAGGGGTTTACAGAGGACCCAAACTCACATTTACAAAATAGGAACATAATCAGCATAGGAATAGGGTTTTATTTTCACTCGATGAGATCTGAAGAAGCTGTCCTTCAGCCAACAAATATTTGCTGACTGACTACTATGTTCTAGGGACTTTGACCACTAAGGAGCTGTTGAATAATAAACAGGAGATCTTAAGCCTGGAGGGAGAAACCTATAAAACTTTAAAGTATTTCACTGTCTGTGGTTCAGAAAAGAGATTATACTTTTCCGTTTACTTCCAAGAGATGAGAACCAGTGACCAAAGGCACAAGAAGCATTTGATACAAAGAGATGCTTTACATTCATTGAAACTGCTCAGCAACACAGTGGGATGCCTAGTGAGGTTTGGGTTCTACCTCTTTCTCATCAAACGGGCAGGGTTCTTCTATGGTGTGGATGTCAATCTGATGTGGGAAATGCTGCTTGAATTTCTCAAAGGACAATCTCTAGTATCTCTTTCAAGATTCCATAGTTACATTATTCCTAGAAGGCATGTAGGAAAATATATAGCATGGACGCTTTCATTTATTTGAAAATATAGCTCATGACTAGCAGAAAATTGGGGAGATAGGGTAATTGTGGATATAGTAAATTTAAGTTACTTGGATTTCAATTTGAAAACAACGCAGAAGTTCTGTGAGAAATAAAGCAAGCACTGAATAGAATATTAAAATGAGCATACGTTCATACAACATTGAGGTGTTATTGTCACATTTTGTTTTTGCCGCAAGAAGTGCATTTAAAGAAAGACACAAATTAGGCTAAGTTCAAGGTGCAGAGTTTCCAATTCTTACATATTCTCACAAAAAATACTGTATCTCTGAAAAGAGTCTATTGGAACACAGATGCGTTGCTTGTTTTAGTTAAGGGAGAAATCTGCCATAGTAAGGAGTTAGATATACGATTTTGATTCCCTGCAGGATGGAAAAGATGATATCATTAGTATTAAAACCCCATCAACACCCGGCATGTTATTGAGGTTGTGGTAGAAAATGCTAAGCGATACTGACACACGAGTATTTTCAGGGTCATTTGCAGAGATAGTGTAGAGTCAAATCTAGACACTTTTACACTTGCTGAACAGAAAAGGAATTCGGAAAAAAAAACCACACAAAATAGTTGAGTTTGCAGACATATAGTCCAATTTCAAGAGTATTGCTAGTTAAAGAATTCACACTTTCCATACACACAAACAGCAGAGGACAGATATGAAGTATTTTAGCTGTTTACTTTTCTAAAAATTTAACCCGTTAATTCCATGGAAGTTCTGACTCAAAATGTTAGAAAGCTTTGCTACTCTTGTTACCAGTGGAAGTGGGGGTTTTTTCTCCTCCATGTGTTGCTTGTGGAAGGGGCTTCTGTGACGTCCTGAGAAGAGGAATTTTTTGAAACTTGCATGGAAGAATGGAATGTTGTTGAAAGCTTTATTTCTGTAGAAGTACAGCCCTGGGTTTCCAAGGTCCCCGTTCCCCCAGTCCTGCCCTAGAAGTGCAGCAGGAGCTTTAATAGGGCTAAGATCTGAGTCAATGTTCAGACTTTCCTTTTCTTGTTGGAGCTCAGGCCAGTCCAGCATCAGATTAGCTTGGTTTGTATTTCCCACTCCAGCCCATTAGTTCGTTGCATGTGGGTTCTGCAGGCCACATGGCTATGAAGGAAACATTGGTGAATGCAAGGAAGCCAAGAGTGAGCCAAGAGCACAAAAGAAGAAATTCCTTCGTTAGGAGGATTATGTATTCCTATCCTATATAATAAAAGGGTAATATGCAAGTTGACCCTAACAGCAGAACCACTGGGAATGACTGGTCACTATGACACACACTGACCACCAGGGGGCAGATGCTCAATGCAGGAGCTGTCCTTGGTGGTCAGTGCACTTCCACAGGGGGAGCTCTGCTCAGCCACAAGCCAGGCTGATGGCAGCCAGTACAGCTGTGGTGGTGGGAACCTCTCCTGCCTCCTCAGCAGCACTAAGGATGTCCTATTGCAGCTTAAGCCTGCTCCCCGCTGGCAAGTGGACATCTCCTGAGGGCTCCTGGGCTGCCAGAGGGATGTCTGACTGCCAGCTTAGGCCCAATCCCCTGGGGAGCGGGTGTAAGCCAGCAGATGGACATCCCCCAAGGAGTTCCAGACTGCGATAGAGCACAGGCCAGGCTGAGAGCCTGTCCCCCTCCCTTCCTCCCCTCCGCCCCCCCCCTCCCCAGTGCGCAGTATTATCATGGACTTGCAGTGGCCACACCCATTCTGGCCAATGATCTCTGTTCCCAGGTGTGATTGACAGCCACCTTCCCTTGTCACCCCACTTCAATATATATGCATCTGTCTCCCATTCGTCTGACCCCTTTTGTCGATGATCTGTGGGGAATAAGCCAGTGGTTCCCTGGGGAGTGTGAAAGCACAGCTCCCTGGTGAAGCTGTCCAAATGATACGCCTATAGTGTCTGTCTTCCCCCTTTGCTTCCTTCCTATTGTTAATAACTAGCTAATTACAACAGTGTCACTCTAATTCTAATTTTCCAAGTGACCACTATAAGGTTATGATGAAAAAGAATAACACTGAAAAAGAGAACAGTGAAAATCTGAGCAATAATTCTACTTTAATTAGACAGGTTTCTATTTGAAACAGAAAATCCAATGGGAAAATGCAATTCATTCTACAACAGTTTATGTCATTTTAAAATTCATACATATTAATTTAAGCTTCTTTAAAAAAACATGTCAATAGTGATTTAATTAATTTAATCCTAGGTCATTTAAAGGTAAGAATCTTAAATCAATATTTGGGATGCTTTGACTGAAAATGTTGTTTTAACTTAAAACAACAAGAACCCAGTTCAAGAGATAAAACATTTATTTGGAAAGCACACATTCAGGAAGAAACCCAAATAATGTCCCAATTCCAGGGTATGATCAAGGGGTATTTATGGGGGGGGGGGGAGGAATAACATGAAAAGAAGAAACTTCCTATTGGTGCTTAGAAGCTAAATTATTCTTGTCTGTACATGGTTGATTACTGATTCTGAGATGGCAAGCCCCCTTCCTGCTTGCATCACCATAACCACGCCTCAGCTTCTGTATCCTCTGTAATCTCCCTTGCTTCTTCTGCTTCTGCTCCAGCAGGGTCCACTGCCAGTCAAGCTTCTACCATCTCAGGTTACGGTCCTCCTCCCCAAACTAGGAGAGATACCTGGGAGCTTAATAGGGAGCATAGAAAGAATGCCTAAAATGTGTATGTATGCCCATTTATGGGAGACAAAGAAAAGGAAATATAAAAGGTCAAACCCCACTCTGTCTGAGGCTCAGCCTCTGGAGAGGATTCCGATGAGCCAGCATCAGTGCAATTAAACAGTCCTTGTCTGAACCTCTGGGTACGTTTGGTTTGTCACTTTCTACCAGCCTGATTTCTGCCATAACAGTTCTATCTGCAGTAGAATGTCCATGATTATCATTCCTTGTGATAAAAATATCTGCTTGTCTTCTGACTTTATAAACAATGGTGAAATGATTGTGGTTCGGTCCATCCAAAGGTTCAAGAAAAAGCATAAGCAATGCAGTTTCTCCAGAATGGCTATTTCAGCTCCATTTTTCAGATGGCTCTATTTATGTCATTTTTTTTTAACATTTATTATCTTTATATTTCTTTTCATAGTTTTTCAGCTTCCAAAACTATAAACAAGAGCAAAATATGTTTATTAGGTGTAAAATAATTTTTAGCTGGTTATTTTTTTAAAATAGCAGACATAGGAGAAGCTGCAAAGACCAAGGAGAAGTTACCCTTTTGTAAGAGATATTTACATTTGTAAGAGACATCTTTTGTAAAGGTGTTTTCTTATCTGTACCAGGAAGAGAAGGATAACTGAATCTCCTAGAAACTCTTGTCAACAGAGAAGGCACTGAAGTCAGCATAACCACATACCCTTTACTATGTTTTGCCTGACAACCTCTGAGAACTGGGTCTTCAAACCCCAACATCTTCTTCTGTCTCTAGTTGGAAGTGATATTCAAGGTGAGAACTTGGGAAATCTCTGGGAGTTACTCAGTTTCCCTGGGTCTCTACCATGTATACAGGAGGTATACATGTTATTAAACCTCTGCTTTTTTTCTGCTGTAAATTTGTCCTTTATTACAGAGCGTTTTCAGACAAGAACCTAGATGAATAGAGGGAAAATTATTTTTCTTTCCCCTACAACTATCTTTAGCTCTCCTTGTTATGCCTCATTTTTGAAAAGAATAGGGAGTCTAAATTTTTGAAATTGCTAACTGCCAATGCCATTCAATGGTGTGTATTATGCTAAAGTACAGAATAACTTAACTTTATTCCTTGTATTCATTTCTTTGGATATAAGAATACCAACTATTTGCAAAGTAATTTAATAAGCCTTAAAATTTAAAATTAAGGCTTTATCATTATACTTAAGTTTCAAGGCACAAATTCTATTGATTGTGACAATCACAAACTTTACCAAAAAAAAAACACACACACACACAAAAAAAAACAAAACTAAAAATAGTTCAGCAGAAAATTGATCATTTAGCCTCTCATCCCCTTTTCTTTCTAAGTTAAGCCCATAGAACCATGGTTTCCATAACTCAAGCAAAAAAATAATGATGAAGAAAGTGGGAGAAGCTAAATTAATTATATATATATATATATATATATATATATATATATATATATTCATTTCTGTCTTCTGTTGTCTAAATGAGTGTTTCTTCTTAATCAATAATAGGCATAGGTATTACCTATGGATTCTGATAAAATATAAATTTTGATTCAGTAAATCTGGAATGGGGGCCTCATATTTTTATTTCTAATTAACTTCCCAGTTATGGTGATGTTGCTGGGCACAGCATACAGATCACACTTTTAATAACAAGGGTCTGTAATCTTATTTTTTTTTATTCTCTTGATATCATCCTAACATTGTTGTTTATGTTTTCTCATTTGAATCTTTTCTGAATTGTTCAGTTTATCCTTGTGTTTCTACATTAGATATCTTAACCTTTTATAAAACAAAACAAAAACTCTACTCTTTAATTTTTTGAAATCCTAATTGAGTATTAATGGGAAAGAGTAGAAAGTATGATGAGAGATGATTGTTATTGTGGGTAAAGCTTATAAATGGATGTACCATGAGGATTGGAGGGAGCTCTAAAGCAGAGTTTCAGCTCTGTACCTCTGTATTTCGAGTGCCAGATCAATCCGAATAGCTATGGCTCTCACTCATTGAGAGTCTTTTGTATTCCAGGTTCTAGGTTATTGAAAAGTGAACAGGTAATGCACATGAGCAGGCTAAATAGCCATCTCAGATGGTGATTTAAGAAAATGGAATTTAATTAGGAAAAGAGGATTGGGGATGGGATATCCAAAGGGAAGGGCTACACAGCACAACCATTGGTCAGATGATAGCAGCATCCAGGAGCTGGAGTTTCATCCTTACATGCAGTCACTGGTGGGGAAACTGTCCGCAGTGGGTTTGGAGACTGAGCTGGTGGGCTTGGAATGCGAATGGAATGTGGATGAAATGCAGGTGTGCCATCAGGTGCCTTGAGGAGAGTGCAAAGCTGCAGCATTCTGGCAAAGCTGCCCAAATTACATTAGTTTCCATTTCTTGTATGGTCTGACCCCTGGTGTCCAGTGAGTTTTTCTTGGTCTTTGTTCTCCTGTGGTTGGAAGCTTAGAAATAAATGGCTGTTAAAGATTATATTGTCCTACAGGCCTAACATTTTCCTCCTCTTTATATTAGTTTATAATTATTCTTAATTGGTGCGAAGGTCTCTATCTTCTGTTAGTTGTCCTAAGAAATAAGGCCCTATGGTGCTGTTGTCAGGGATATATAAAGTTACCCCACGTATCAGAAATCAACAAGCTGGCAGCTTAGTATGTCTATTATTACAAGGAAGGGTAAAATTATCACAAGCAAAGGGCGAGTCAAATATTATAGGCATGTAATGTGGGCAGCTTTACCTGAATGCTAAAGATTTGTACTCTCCAGGTGTCCAATGGAGGGGAGAGAGACACATGCCCTGCAATAAAACTCTCAACACATAGAAATAAAGTAAAAAAATATATTAAATAAGAGGCCCAGTGCACAAAGTTCATGCATGGAGGGTGTCGCTCAACCCTGTCTGCACCCCCTTCAATCTGGGACCCCTCAGGGGATGTCTGACTGCCAGCAGTTGTACATTCCTCCCGTAATCCAGGACTGCTGGCTCCTAACCACTCTCCTGCCTGATCACCCCTAACCACTCTGCTTGCTGCCAGATTGCCCCTAACCCCTCTGCCTCAGTCCCCACCACCATGGCTTTGTCCAGAAGGATGTCCAGAAGACATCCAATCTATCTGGTCTAATTAGCATATTATCCTTTTATTAGTATAGATTTGTAATAAGGAAAGGAGTAGGTGTTTGGTGATACAAAGATTCAAAGGTCTTTTTATAGGGAGACAAGAAATTTTTGGAAAACAAAAGTTGTCCTGTTATACAGCTAAGTTTCTTAAGTACAAAGGTATTTCTGAGATTAGCTCTTCCTGATATCCTTTCCAATGTAATTTTAGGCAGCTGAGGGGGTGGTAAAGGGCTTTTCCTGAATTCGCTAGGTTTTGAATGCCTTTCACTCAAAATAATTCTCATGCCAAAGTGGCATATTTTGGGGAGACTTGTTTTGAACACCTTCATAGGAAAAAGACATAAATTTTTCATGGAAGAAAACTTACAGACAACATTAAAATTTTGTTCAATGCCATAAGCTACTAGGAAAATACAATTAAAACCACAATGAGATAATACTACAAACCTATTTAAATACTGAAATTAAAAAAATAAAACACTCTTAACATCAAATGCAAGTAAGGATGTAGAGAAACTGGATCATGTTGGAATGTAAAATGGTGTAGCTACTCTGGAAAATAGTTTGGCAATTTCTTTTAGAACTAAATTTGACATTTACATAGGACCCAACAATTGCTCTCTTGGGCAATTATCTCCAATAAATGAAAACTTAGAGTCATGCAGAAACTTGAACACAGATGTTCATAGCAGCTTCATTTAATAGGCCCAAACTGGAAATTACCCAAATGTCTTTCAGTGGATAAATAGTTAAATAATCTGTGACATACCCATACCATAGACTGCAACTCAGCAGGTAAAAGGAACAAGCTACTGATAATGCAGCAATGTGGATGAACCTCAAAGAAGTTATGCTTAGTGGAAAAAATATATAAAACTTCAAATCTACCTTTATGTATATTATATGTGTATAAAATATATGTATATATTATATATAGATTTATACAAATTTAACTGTATTTATTTCATTTACCATATTTTTCCATGTGTAAGATGCCCCCATGTATAAGACATCCTCCAGTTTTCCAACCCAAAATTAAGAAATCAATATTTTAAACATAAAACAGAATACATTTTTATTAAGTAATTATCACAGGTAATGTTACATACCATACTAATGATATTATGCAGCGTAACACTTTATTCAGCCTCTGTTGCATCACTGCTATCTTCTTCATCACTATTAGTTCCAGACATATCAATTTCTTCAACTTTTATTATATCACTGCTATCTTCTGAGTCACTGTCTATGTATGTGAGATTATCCTCATAAACTGGTGGCATTTTCTGAGCTAACTTTGTTCATGTTCTCATGGCCAACCCTTCTCTCCTCATGAAATTGAAGCACTATTTTGCTGTAAAATCAACAATGTTCATTTCGCTTGTAAACATTCTTCCCTGACATTGAATAAGCTTGGTTGACACATATAAGCCACTCTGGTGCCACTCCATAATCCAAGCCTTAAGCCTCTGCTCCAAGTTTGCCCATTTTGATGGTTTTCCTCTTAAGACCTTCTTCTTTTTTGATATCTTAAGGAGTTGTTCTTCCTGTTTTCTCCATTGTCTGATCATACACTCAGTGGGAAGAGGTCCAAATTATCTCTCTGCAGCTCTAGTTCCATGTTCTTTAGCATAGCTGATTATATTCAGTTTGAATTTTGCAGAGTAAGACAATGCTTACCGGTACTTATTGTTATCTTTTTTGACATCCTTATGGGCTCAGAACGTTCCGGTACCTGTTGCATCTGCACACTCTCCACCTCCACCTCCAATTATGGCATCAGCTGACATCAGTAACAATAAGGCTCATAATTGGAGGAAGCCTGTTTGACAAGGTATGGGCAGCTTCACACCCTTGTGGCTTCTTCCTTGACAGACTTCCATGTATAAGATGGCCCTCAATTTTCAGTCTAAAGATTTTAGGGAAAAAGAAAAGCATCTTATGCACAGAAAGATCTGGTATATAATATTCTTGAAATAATGAAATAACCAAGGGTTCATAATGGGCATTCCCAGAATGTGTCACCTTGGCACATGGGGTTATTTTAAGCTGGAGACTACTTCCAGGCCCAGATAGCTCAGGAGAGCTTGTTAGCTCTCCCTTAACTTCTTGAAAGAATTAAAGGAAGGACCAGATCCAAGATGAGCACTGACACCAGTAACAAAAAATATGGGCTAAGTGAGGGAGGAGAAACTCAGAACAAAGTCCTCTCTGTGTCTCCTTGTCTCTGCATGGCATAGCAAACATTTGTTTACCAAACACTTGTTTTTCCGTCTGCACGTGAATTGTCTTCCCCTCCTTTGAAGCCCCGGACTCCTAGCCCTTCTCTTTAGTTCCTAATGGCATATAAGCCCCACTGCCTGACCTCCTGTTGGACTTGTTCTTCATTTTTGAAATGAAACTTGATTTTCTCCTGCTAATCTGTCTCGTGATGATTTATTTTTTAAACCAGACAAAATAATCTATCTAGAGAGGCAGAATAAAAATAAGAGAAAATTTTCTTCCTCAATGAAATAAAGACGGTGAAAAGATTAGTGGTAGGCAGGGATAAGGGATGGAGGAAAGGGGTTGGTGTGGCTATAAATGCTAACACAAGATGCAGTTCTGCCATCTTTTTAAAGATATATATTTTATTGATTTCAGAGAGGAAGGGAGAGGGAGAGAGAGATAGAAACATCAATGATGAGAGAGAATCGTCGGTTGGCTGCCTCCTACACACCCCCAAATGGGGATTGAGCCTGCAACCTAAGCATGTGCCTTGACCAGGAAACAAACTGTGAACTCCTGATTCATGGGTTGATGCTCAACTACTGAGCCACACTGGCTAGGCCAGTTTTGCAATCTTATTTATTTTACTAGGGTCCTGGTGCATGAAATTTATGCACTGGGGTAGGGTCCTCAGCCCACCCTGCCCCCTCTCACATATGGGTAGCCCTCAGGGGGTGTCCTACTGATGGCTTAGGCCCGCTCCCTGATCCCCATGAGGAGTGGGCCTAAGCCACAGTCTGGCCTCCCTTTGTGGGAGGCAACCAGGGTAATCAGGGGAAGCCACCAGCCCCATCACCCTGCTGCTGCAGCCACTTCCAGTCAACACAGCCACCAAGGTGTTTTCATCAACACGGACTCCAGGCCCTTCGCCATGAAGAAATGACAACTTTCTTTAGGCATTTTCAAGATGTGTCTTTCATAGGATATGACATTTCTTTCTTTCTTCTATCCTCAGCTGAGGATATGTTTCCATTGAATTTTTAGAGAATGTGGAAGAGAAGGGAAAAACAGAGAGAAACATCAAAGTGAGAGGAACACTTTGATTGGTTGCCTCTTGCATATGTCCTGACCTGGGCCCTGGCCAGGGAGAAGCCTGCAACCTAGGTACATGCCCTTGGTCACAATTGAACTCACACCCTACAGTCAGCAAACTGAGGCATTATGCACTGAGCCAAACTGGCTAGGGCAGGATATGACATCTCTTAGCCCTCCAGCAGTGGACCTTCATTTTTTTTCTCCAGGAGTGTGGTGGAAAAACCCTAGATTGCCTTTTTGGATTCTTATTACCCAAGTTACTTAGAATATTACCAGTGGCACACAGGGAGTTTAGCCAATGAGCAGTAAGAAAAGGTGTTTCCTCTGTAGTTCACTCTGATCACCGGCTCCAACCCTGCCCCTCCAATTCCAGCTCCACCCCTGCCCAGGCCTGTAACTTCTGGCTAAGGATGCAGGCCTGGGCAGGGGACTCCTAGACCTCTCTGATCACTGGCTTCACAGAGTTCAGGCCTCTGTGATCACTGGCTCTGATCCTGCCCCCTGCCATTGCCGGCTCTGCCCTTGCCCCACTGGCAGCCTCTGGCCAAGGCTGCAGGCCTGAGCAGAGGACCCCCAGACCCCTGCCTTGCTGGCTCCACCGGTGACCAGACCCCTGCGATCGCAGGCTCTGCCCCTGCCCCTGCGATTGCTGGCTCTGTGGAGCTCAGGCCCCTGTGATCTCCAGCCTTGCCCCTGCCCAGACCTGAGGCCTCTGACCCAGGCATTATGTTTGGGTAGGGCACCCTCATACCCTCTTGATCACCAGCTCTGCTCCTACCCCCTCCTATCACTGGCCCCAACCTTTCCCATGCCTGAGGCCTCTGGTAAAAGCTTCTGGCCTGGGAAGGGGACCCCCAGGCCCTCTGATCACCTGTTCTCCCCCACCTCTCCTGCCACCTGCCTGACTAACAGGCCTGACCACTTCAGTGGCGGGGATAAGCCAGACTGGGCATCTCCATCTTGTGGCCATGGGGGTGGCCATCTTTGTTACAGAGTGACACCTAATTTTCATATTACTCTTTAATTAGACAGGATGTGGCTATGTGTGCTGCTATCTTGTGGCTGTGGGGGTGGCCATATTGTGGACATGGGGTTGGCCATCGTTGTCATGGAATGATGCCTAATTTGCATATTACTCTTTTATTAGATAGGATTTTTTGTTAATCCTTACCCAAGGATATTTTTCCATTGATTTTTAGAGAGAGTGGAAGAGAGAGGAAAAGACAGAGAGAAACATCCATATGTGAGAAACACATGCATTGGTTGCCTCCTGCATGAGCCCTAACCAGGGTCTGGGCCAGGGAGGAACCTGCATACAAGGTACATGGCTGTGAGGGCCCTATCTAGAGTACACCAGGTGTTCAAGGCCAGTCTGAGCATGGGAATCATAATCAGTGTATTCAAGGCTAACTTACTATATGCAGGTGCAAAAGTAAGGATGCAGCAATTTGTATACTGCATAGGCATGCTTTCCTGTAACTCAAGTATTGAGATCACTATTTGGAAAAAAGCCTCTTTTGTCTAAGTTAGTATAAAGTATGTTACTGACCAGCAAGTGTGGGGCTGTGTTGTTTGGAAGACGTATTACTGACTAGCCAGTGCTGGCTGTTTTTATTAGGACGGCTCCTATGTTTGCTACTGTATTAGCAAAGGCTGCTTTTATATAAGGTGGCTACTTGGTATGGCTCTTGTGTTTGCTACTTTATTAGCAAGGACTGCTTTGCTGAACTGTTTTATCTGATGGCTCCTTGTTGGCAATAACTACATGGCCACTGGCTCCTATAGTAAAGACTCTCTTATATACCCACAACTTCTCATGTCTTCTTCATCTCCTAATTCCCAGTGTCCAAGGAGGTTTAGCCCCTGGTAGAGGGACTCGGATCCAATAGTTGATGTACTAGAACAGGAATCAAGGAGTGAGTACTCCAATAATTGGCACAGTGAGCAGGGTCAAGGAGAAATTTACTCCATTGATGCCCTTGACCAGAATTGAACCCAGGTGCTTTTGGTCCTCAGGCTGACACTCTTATCTACTGAGCCAAACCGGCTAGGACAGGTCTGCAATCTTGATGATGGTCGTAGTTACCTGAAAATACACATCATAAAACTGCACAGAAATGTACACAACACACACACAAAAAACACCTTTTCTGACCGCTCTTCTCCTTTCTTCACCATTTCTGCTGCCTTGGCTCTGTTCCCTTCTCCACTGCTTGGCTCCCTTCTGCAGCACTTGGCTTCCTTCTACGCTGTGTTTAGTCTTCGTTTGCCTGTGTATGCAAATTAGCCACCATATTTGATGGTTAATTTGCATAAAATCACTGATTGGCTGGTGGACATGCCTTGGCTGGTGGGCATGGCTTAGGTGTCTCGGAGTGATGGTTAACTTGCATACTACTTTTTTATTAGATTAGATAATTTTTGAAACATTATCCATAGTTCATTTAAGATCTGACACATGCTGCTAACTTTCTGGCCTCTGCTGAGCTGTTCCACACCTGGCTTCCCAAGAGAAATACATTCTATGCACACAGATACTCGAACCTGTTGTTTGAAAGCAAACATGTCATGAAATAGAAATAATTCAGTTAATTCCAAAAAGCAGTCACGTAACCTTCTCCATACTCTCCTAATTTCTAGCAAATGACATTCTGAGGTGGGGACAGAGAGACAGTACCAGGTTACAAAAGTAAATATGAGCTATAAAAATTCTTAAACTTCAGGTATATCCTGATGTACTATTTGGGAAAACCTCCTTATATGAAAAGTTGAATATTTAACTGCAGTAAACCATCAGTGCCTCCTTTCTTTCCTGACTTGCATTTTCTCTTCTCAGTGTAAATTGTGTTAAAATGGAATTCTAGGGGAAAACTCTAATGTACTTATTCACATCTTATTTTTTATGTGTTACACTCTACCTTCCTGATAGGTTTTTAAGAGACAGCACTGTTTCCCGGACCCTAATTACGATTTTAAGCCATCGTTATTGTAAATACCTTTCTTTGGCATAGTTTCAGTTACTTTGCATTCTAAAATGTTTAAAGTTGGTTCTTCCTCCCTTGGTGAATTCTTTCTAAATTGCTAGTTCTGTTCTTTTTTTCTTTCTTCTCTCTGTTTTAAGCATATAGAATCACATCTGTTTAACTCAGGGATTGTTGAGATTTCATGGGGATTTGGGGAGTAGGAGGCATCTTGGCATGGAGATTATTATTGCTTTTTGATCCACCTCCAGTAAGCATTCTGACAATTCCTCCCACACCTACTAAAAGTTTTCTCCTCAGGCTAATTGACTGTTAATGGAAGATAAGTAAGGCATTTAAACATCCACATCTTCTCAGTATACATGATTTATATCACCCTCTTAAAAAACAGGATTTGAGCAGCCGTCTCCTTGTTTGTTTGTTTTTGTGGGTTTTTTTTTTCTGTCACCTCAGAAACTGGGTGTGTGGGGTAAATAGGAAGATAGATTTGATTGTTTACAGTTCTTTCAGGGCTGGTTCTGAACTGCTGATGTTGAAGAAATAGGAATATAAGCAGGACTGTTTTCTTTTTCTTTTTTTTAATGTAGCTAATATATATTTTAATTATTTTTAAAAATATATTTTTAGTTGAAAACTAGAGGCTAGTGCATGAAATCCGTGCACTTGGTGGGAGTGGGGAGCATCCCTCATCCCAGCTTGCACCCTCTTGCAGTCTGGGAACCCTCAGATATTTGTTCCATGTTCAAAAGCTGTTAAATAGCGTTGTTTACCCATATCTTTAGAAAATAATCACTTCTACTGTCATGGATAGTTATAGTTTATTGATACTCTAAAATACAAAATATGTGTACTCAAATTTAAAAAATAAAAGGTCATTTTAAACCAGTGAAGTCATAGAAACAAAAGTCATGGGGGCAGTTAGGTGACCTGTTGACCAAAACAGGTCATCCATGTTCTGAGGCATGAGGCAGAAGAGCTCAGATAGCCATGTGCCTTTCAAGCCAGGTTAATTAGCTTTAAAGATGAATCCTAATACTGCATATGCTTTGCAAACAGCAAACGGAGGCAAGAAGGATCACTTAGAATGCAGTTACAGTATTTTAGAAGAAAGGGCTGGAGTCTGAATTTGGAAATTTTGTTAGAAAACAAGAGCTGATGAGTCTGACCAATATTGGTAAAGAAACTGCAGAAAATCTGGGTAAATAAAATACAGAAACAAAGTATATAGCTTGGCTAGATTACAGAATGACACTACTCCTAATAATCTTTGGGCGACTGGGATGAGAAACTGTTTTGGCAATAATATTAGCATTAATTAGAATAGATTGACGAGTACAGGAATCCCCAAAACCTCAGTGTTTCAAATAACAGCCTGTTTGTACAAATCTAACGTGAATGCAAATGTTCCTCGGCTGGAGTCTCTCCAGAGCATTTCTACTCTATGTGGTGACACAGGATCCAGGTTTCTTTGTCATGTGACTTTTCCAAATTGAAAGGCTTTGGAGCCTTTCCTTGCAGCTACCATGAGAGCTCGTGGGGGAAAGTTTAGGGCCAGGGCCCATGTAGCATAAATCACTTCAATTTCTATTTCATTTGGCAGTCAGATCAGAAACTAAGAAATGTGTCAGAAGATTCTAATCGTATAGCTACATGCACGGGAGCGGGGGCATGTAGTGTGCTCAGGAAGAAAAATAAAGGAGACCTGGTGAACATGAGTAGTCGCTGTTAGAGACCAAATAGAAAGGCTTAAAGCAGACACATGTGAGCGTCGACGTATGTAATTCAGAGACTGGGAGTGAACTGGCAGCATAGACACATTTCTTCTTTGACTAAGTTTATCTTTGAAAATAGTTGTGTTTATGATACTCCTCATAAACATGCTAGGGATCAAAGTGAAGATAGAAAGTCACTCATTTAAGTTGTGACCACATATCTTGAGTAAATGACTGTTCTGGTCCATTTATTATGTGTACTATCTATTTCTTACATTTTCTTGACAATATTCACTAACTTACCTGTAAGGGTTCTTTCAAGTTCGCTATTTGCTTTTCACTCAATTAGAATTTCTCCTTCAATTAGCCATTCAGGATATGCCACAAAATTTATATTCAATACAATTATTATTTTTTTATATTCTGGTATACTTTCAGCATGTTTAAGCAAATACTAAGTTTATTTGTAACATTTATAACTGTATGATTTAAGCACCAAATTCAGAAATATTGTACACATTGCTCATTTGCTCAAAAGCATAATGACTTTACTTTCTGGACCTTTTATTATTGGTGAGTTTGGGTTTTTTTTGTGTGTGTATATGAGTATGTGAACTTTACAAATCTATTTTATAAGTTCAAAAGTTCTTTTAGGTCACCCAAGTAATATCTAATTATGTGATTTCTGGCCAGTGGAATTGTGAAAGAATGTTGATGATATCAAAACAAGAAAAATAATCACTGCTATTCCTAGAGCCCTGAGAATGTTACTTTGTCCTTCTCCTGACATTCTCCGTGACCGTCCTCACTCCAAGGCTTGCACTTGCGCTGTTCTCACTGTGCAGAGAGCCCTGGATTCCCTTACGTCTAACAAAGTCCAATTAAGAACTGCTAGTTCCTGAGCGGCATACCCTGAGGACACATGTTAATGATGGGTTTCAAATGGTGACCTATTACAGG
Organism: Murina feae; assembly: GCA_004026665.1. NCBI lineage: Eukaryota > Metazoa > Chordata > Mammalia > Chiroptera > Vespertilionidae > Murina > Murina feae. The sequence goes on along the minus strand of PVJC01025235.1, from coordinate 1,827 downwards.
CTTATGGAGTGCAGCCACCTTAGCACTTCATTTTAAAAATGAGTGATAATTGGTGAGACTTTAGCATTTCTACTTAAAAGATAAGGAAGTTTAGATTCAGGGAACTTGAGGGACTTCATCAAGGTTATCCAGACAATCCATACTTACAACTTCTTAGATTCTGAGTAGATTAAGTAATTGAATGACAGAGCTGAGACTAGTTCAGCATGCTTCACACTTTTGGTATTTGGAGATTAGAAGAGGATGATTCTAGTTTAGCTTTCATTGTTTAAGGTCTGTCCAGAACTTTATGGAATGGAGCTCAGCAGAATGCTGAGAGAAATTCCGTCCCATGCTAGGGAAGGGTACCACAAAGTCTGGGGCCTGGCACTGTGATTTGCAGCTATTGTAAGACTGTCGTTCGTTCAGCTTTGAATTGCAAGATTATCCAGAAGAATGGGTAAAACTATGAATATATATAAAAATAAATAATCTGAACCTAGGTATGATCTATGTATCATTAGATTATGTAGAAAAACATCTAAATACCATAGGCAGACTTTCATAGATTAAAACTGTGAGGGATAGAAAGAGGTCTTAAAATGTATCTAGCAAAAGTTATGTAACTTAAAATATGGAAAGTTAGCTAGATTCCTATCTTTTGAACAAAAATACATCCTAAATAACAATATATTTAAAAATATTATAAACAATACTATTTTATGTGAAGTAATTGGAAGAAGTGTATGTGTGATGATAATACAGTAATTAGAAGGGACACTCTGAAAAGAAACAAACCGAGAAATGGTGCAAAAACATTATCAAAATGAGAAATGAAACTGCCCACTACAGATTAAAGCAAACATAACTTTCAAATACCCCTCCCACCCCTTCCCTCCCCCCCCCACACACCAACAGCTTCAAAATGAATTCATATGACAGCATATGTGCTTAGGTGTGTAGGAAAGTTTTCTAACTCATATCTATGCTCAGGTTCACCTTGAAAGTGGCGTAGGGTCAGATAAGGTTAGTTCAGATGGCATTAGCCTCCAAGGATCCTTGAGGAACTTCAGTAGATGTTCTTCACTTTGGGGTCACGGATACATGCTTCCTAAAAATACATACATCTTAACTACTTGGCTGAGGAATAGAGAGCTTGGCAGATTTTCATTTTTGTATGTAAAATATTTAGAACATTTTTCATTCCTGTTTTTTAATAATATGCATTGATTATAGAAAAATTAGAAAAGTTATAAACAAAACAAAAAAGCAAATTGAAATATCCTTTAAAGTTACCCAGAGATTACTTACCACTGTTATTATTTGGTTATTTTCTCCAAGCCATTTTTTACCATTTTTTTTGAAAAAAATAAAAGGTATTTTGTATGCTGAGTATATGTTCTTATAATCTACTAGGGGCCCGGTGCACAAAAATGTGTGCACTCGGGGTGGAGGGAGTCCCTCAGCCCGGCCTGTGCCCTCTCACAGTCTGGGACCCCTCAGTGGATGTCCTATGATGGCCCCAGTCTGCCAGGCGACTTTTGTGTGTGTGTGTGTGTGTGTGTGTGTGTGTGTGTGTGTGTCACCACTGGGGACCTGCCCCCAGCCGCATCTGAGGCTCGGAGCAGTCCTCCTGTGTGTGTCTACCTGCTGGGGGCCTGCCCCAGGCACACCGTGGAGGCTTGGAGCAGGCACACCCTCTATGTTGATCTCTCAGACTCTTGCCCTCCCCTGCATGTTGTTCTCTTTTTTGAGCGTGGCCAGGGCTGGGTGCAGCCTGCCTCCCAAGCTTGCCTACTGCCCATCTTCCTCCAGCCACCAGAAAGCAGGGAAAACCCCGCCTCGTGG
>PVJC01025234.1:0-24884 GCA_004026665.1 Murina feae | reverse complement strand
GTTTATGTGGTGGGGACATAGATCAGGAAAACTTAATGAAAGCAGTACTTTTGAACTTGTGTCTTGAACATAAGGTAGACATTACCTGTGAAAATAAATTAAGGAAGATGATGGGTAATCCAGGTCAAGAGTTTTCAGACTTGAAGCTCCTGGTACATGAAGAATTTGCAGGAGATATTCATATTTTTTAAAGAAACAAAATTTTAGATTCTCAATAAGTATTTCTTCTTAAAATTTGTCTGCTTATAAAAATCTCAGGAATACAGAGGGATAATTCCAGAATCCATGTTTGTTTCCTTCCTTAAACAATGTGAGGAGGAATCATTGAATATTCATTAGCAATCTTGCAACTCCACAATGGTCATTGTTAGTACTTAAAAGAAAGGCAAAAGACTCAGAATGGTGATTGAGAGAATATAAGATATATCTCAACATGATATAAAACACAGAATAATAATTAATGCTGACTGCTGATGCTGTCCAAGAAGTCAGTGATGTAACAATAAGTAACTCCAACAACAATAACTTTTAGTCCTGACCGGTTTGGCTCAGTGGACAGAGCACCGGCCTGCGGACTGAAAGGTACCAGGTTTGATTCCGGACAAGGGCATGTATATTGGTTGAGGGCACATCCCCAGTAGGAGGTGTGCAGGAGGCAGCTGATCGATGTTTCTGACTATCCCTCTCCTTTTCTCTCTGTTAAAAATCAATAAAAATATTAAAAAACAATAACTGTTATAGAATGTTTGTAGTGCATTTAAATATCCATATTTTTCACATATATTATCTCACTAGTTTTTCCAACATCATGATAAAGCAAATGGAACATACTATGTTCTGAAATAGCACAGGAGAAAACTACAGCTGGAGAATGGGAGCTGCTGGACAAAGACTATATGACTGTCATATACGGCAGAATTAACTCAAACACAGGCCCCTGGAAACATCTAATGTTTAATGTTATTTCTATACTATTACATAGTCTTTATGCTCTATCCACGCAAGTCTGTGAAGAGAACTGAGTCAATTGGGCCAAAATGAAGTTTAGAAAATTAACTGAGCCATCCAGTATCAAATATAAGATACAGACTAGATTCCCAAATTTTGAAAACCATCCCATTTCCTTACTCCCAGAGTGCAACTCACCATCTAGTAATAATATCACTTGTTAGAAATGCAGAATCTCAGGCCACCAACCCAGACTTACTGACGCAGAACTTGAATTTTTAGCAAATCATAGATGATTCAATACAGTTAGAGAAGCACGAGTATAGATGACAAAGCAAACATCTCCATACAGGTAAAATTGTGTTTTGGGATTTATGTTGTTTCTGCTAATGAATGTGTCAAACACCTGCCTTTTAAAATATTTTATTTTTTAAATATATTTTTTATTGTTGATAGTATTATAGATATCTCCCATTTCCCATCTATACTCTCTTTCTCCCAGCCGTTAACCCACCCCCCAGGTCTTCACTACCCTATTGCCTGTGTCCATGAGCTATGCACATCTATAAAATATAAAGGCATAATATGCCAATTAGACCAGATGTCCTTCTGGATGATGTTCCAGATGAAAGCAAGGGCCTCACGGAAAGCCTGGGTCCCAGGTGCTGGAGGGAAGCCAGTGCTGGCAATTGGCAGCCGGGGGAAAGAAGGCCTATTTTTACATGAATTTCGTAAACCGGGCCACTAGTAAGTATATAAGTTCTTTGGTTTATCTCTTCTCATCTCCCCAACCCCCCATCAAAATATGTCAGTTTGTTCCATGCCTCTATGCTTCTAATGAACAAAATGAATTGACCAACAAAATAAGACTCAAAACACCTACCTTAATTAGAACTTAGCCTTGTTATCCACAAAAATTCAAAGACAAAAAAGATAGTTTCTCATAAGTTCTCCATAGTGTTAAAGAAAATAGTTTATTATGTTTAATTCTGAAATTAGCTAATTTAAAAATGTTTACCCAATCTAACTGCACAATATCCCAATCCAAAGATTACAAATTAGATATAAACTATGGGAAGATTGGCTGACTATTAAATATTTGGTTCTTTCAGCATTTATAAATGATTTATATGGAAAGTTATAAATCATATTTTGAGCTACATGTTATCTGCTTTATTAGAAGCAGAACACTGGAAAATTTTAAAGATGCCTACAAAGTAACAGCCCTAAAGTTCTGATGTAACTGCCCCATGCTTCCAGTACTCATCAGGGTTCCCCCTACCCGACCAAGTTTACAAAAGAAATATTTATAAAGTTGGTGGTGTTTTGTGTAAACACACTGCATTTTTATGAATTTTAAGTGACAAGTATGTTTTGCCATTAATCGGGTTTTGGAGCCATTCATATGAATATGCCAGCACATGCAAAAGCCACACATTCTTTGTTAAACTAAACAGTCCCCAGCATTGTGTGGACTCCTGGCATACTACGGCTAAATATTCAGACACATGCCTATATAGTTCTGTATGTTCTGCCAAATAGAGGGAAAACAAAAGGAAAAATTTTATATAAATATACTGGTAAACATTGACTTTGTAAGGAACAGCATAAGCTGCTTTGGAAAAAAAATGTAGAGCATAATTCAAAGAATACATTTAAATCCCTCTCCTTAGGAAAATGTATCTAATTTGTTTTTCATGAAAACATGTATTTAGTGGTGGGGAGTTTTTCATTGGCTAAGTTATTTTGGCATATTTAGGGTGTAAAGGTGATTGGAATAATATTTGCATTCATTTTTCACTGAAATTTGAAATAAGTGTAAGATATACACTTTGTAATATAAAATCATTGCCAGTCAGGATATACTCCATTTTAAGATAGCATAATTCAGTACATGAAAATTCAAAGTGACTAATCTATAAATGCGGGAGAATTATTCATGTTACCAAAGGATCCTTCCTTTACCAAACATCTATCACAGGATATCTTTAAATAACTAGTTTCCTTTTAGGACTTTTTAAAGCACTAGATTTAAATTTTTGATGTTCAAGAAATATCTAAAAACATATGTATTATATAAGACATAAGCCTAAATAGATAATTTTAGAAGTCCTTAATGATCTTGATTTATTCTACATTATGAATCATTACCAGCCAAGGAAAAGATTGGAAGGCTAAAGACCAAAACAATGTGATTTTTCCTCAAACACTTCCTTCATACACACAAAAAATATACACGGATCTCTTTGGTTTTCCTTTCTCATATGACAACTTTTAAAATGCTATTGTATTATGCTTACATTATTTATGCCAGAGTAAGTGCCAACTTTTTAGGGGTTATTTGAAAGGCCGATCTCTTTTCATAAAAATTAATGCTTTGCTCAGCTTTCTCTTAAAACATGTTCTGCAATATTGCACAATTAAATCTCTTTCTGACCAGACTAACTCAACTCCCTCTAGGTCCTCTCATAAACTCCTGGCCGGTGCAGTGAAAGGGTGCAGTGGTTCCAACGGATAGAGTAGCTTGGCTATTGTTAATTCTATTGGCTTTTCCAATGTCATGGGCCTCGGGTAGATTATTGGCAGTAATCAGGGACTCATTTCTCATTCACGATTTTGCTTCTTTACAAACCATCACCTGTTATGTTAATTTTCGTTCCGTCTCTATGACTCATAGAATCTAGCTGTTCTCTTCATTTTGGAACTTTGGTTCATAAATGATTCATAACATAGCATAAATCAAGCTCACTAAGGACTTCTAAAATTGTACCAGGTTATCTTCTAAGAAACCAGGCTGACCATACTATTCTATTTTTTAAAATATATTTTATTGATTTTTTACAGAGTGCAAGGGAGAGGGATAGACAGCTAGAAACATTGATGAGAGAGAAACATTGATCAGCTGCTTCCTGCATGCCCCACAAGTACATGCCTTTGACTGGAACTGAACCTGGGACACTCCAGTCCGCAGGCCAATGCTCCATCCACTGAGACAAACTGGTCAGAGCAATATTCCATTTTTTAAACGTCTTCCATGATGTCCCATTTAGTATGGGAATTTCTCACCTGCAGAGAAATGACTCAATGGATCCAATTGAATGAGTGGTTCCAGATTCTTAGAATCAAATCTTTGGGATTTATTATATGTATCATACAGTTTGGTATCAGCTTTCCTACCATCCCCCACCCTCTGCTCTCCTTCCCCCCAAAAAAACAGTGGGGAAAAACAGCCAATAACCTTTTTGTCTAGGCCCAAGATACATAAGAAAATTGTCATTGATATTCTTATTAGAGGCCCTGAACCCTCTCGCAGTCTGGGACCCCTCAGGGGATGTCCACCTGCTGGCTTAGGCCCACTCCCCAGGGGATCGGGCCTAAGCTGGCAGTCAGACATTCCTCTGGCAGCCCAGGAGCCCTCAGGTGATGTTCACTTGCCAGCAGGGAGCAGGCCTAACCTGCAGTCAGACATCCTTAGCACTGCTGAGGAGGCGGAAGAGGCTCCCGCCACCACCACTGTGCCGGCAGACATTAGCCTGGCTTTGGCTGAGCAGAGCTCCCCCTGTGGGAGTGCACTGACCATCAGGGGGCAGCTCCTGCATTGAGCATCTGCTCCCTGGTGGTTAGTTTGTGTCATAGTGATCAGTCATTCCCAGTCATCTGCTGTTAGGATCAATTTGCACATTACCCTTTTATTATATAGGATAGAGGCCTGGTGCATGGGTGGGAGCCGGCTGGTTTGCCCTGAAGGGTGTCTGGATCAGGGTGGGGGGGTCCCACTGGGGTTCCTGGCCAGCCTGGGTGAGGGGCTGAGGGCCATTTTCAGGCTGGACATGCCCCCCAGCGACCCAAGCTCTCAGCCTCTCCTTTTTTTCTTTTTCTTTTTTTGGGAGGGCTGGAAGCAGGTATCTGGGATTTATTTATCTTCTATAATTGAAACTTTGTGGCCTTGAGCATAGCCCAGGGCTGGCCAGGGCAGGCTTCCTCCATCGTTGCTTGCTCCAGCTCTGTGGCTGCTACCATCTTAGTTGGGTTATTTGCATACTTGCTCCTGATTGGCTTGTGGGCATGGCTTGAGTGTAGCAGGAGGGATGGTTAATTTGCATGTTTCTCTTTTATTATATAGGATCCTTTCCTTTTTCAAATACTTGTAATAGTGTCCATCCCCTTCTTTGCATAGCACAGTTTCATTGACTCAATTTAGTTCATCCAATGCTAATGCCAGGTAATAATGTTTCCTCCACCATCTAAATGCTTTCTATGATATTATTTTTGTGTGTACATAAGATATATTTCCTCATTCCATTTCCAGAATTTTGCTTCCTGTTCCTTACTAATTTCAGTCACTTGGCTCAAGAAAGTATATTCTATCAATTTTATTTGTTATTTCAGCTGGCGGTTCACGTAAAATATATTTTGTGCCATTCTGAGCAAGATTGTAAAGCAAAGTGGAGCTAGGCATACCATGAATCACCATAAAAATGAGCTTTTTCTTAATGCTGTCATTTTGAGAATAAACTAATGTTGGCTTGTAATTATGCTGGCCCCTACCTATCATTTGCCCTCATGTACTCTATTCCATAGCTGGTCAAAAAGGCTTGTTATTTCTTGATTACACTGGCTACTTGTAGGACCACATGGGTTTGCACATGCTATTCCTTAAGTTTGAAATTCTTTTCCTCTTTTGTTTTAACCAAAAAATCCCTAAGTGTGCTTCAGAGCTCAAATGTCCCCTTTAGTGCTGTCTTCTAAATCTCACTGGGCAGAATTATGCTTTCTCCTCTGCACTTTGGTATTTTAAAATTCACATTAACATTAATTCAAAAATTTTATCATTAAATTCACAATAATATATATAGCAATGGGTAACAGGAAAACCAAGGGCTTTGTCATTCTACAATTAGAATAAAAATAAAGAATCAGGAGGAAATTTTGAACATTTTGTTTATCATTTGCAAAGAGTTTTTTCACCTTGGAGAAAGACCAAGAGACATATAACAATACCAGATGTATAATTAAGAGAATTCTATGTGCTACAATTATTTCAGTTGTGCTGCTATTCAGAAAAATCCAGAAAAAGATGTAAGCTATTGCAGCAAGTGAACTCGCTCATATTCCTACTTGCATTGACAGGCTGCAAACTTCAAATATCACCTTTAACATTTCAACCAATATATTAGATGTTCCTGAGCCAATTTCCTTGCTAGGCAACTCTTTCATTAAGTTACACACAATTTGGGAACTTGACTCATTAATATTTCACACAGATGTACTATATAAAGGTTCTTGGTATTTACTATTTGCAGACACACAAATACACACCTTTTCAAGGAGAACAAAGCACGTGCTTTCCCTTCATCTGTTTTCAGGCATCGCCATCTGAGTTATTTTGGGGAGAATTCCATTATCTCTAGAAGAAGCATTGGGAAATTTTCAAAAAGAACCGATGGCTTTTAAGATAAATGATCCGCCCATTGAAATTGTACGTTGGGATTTTTATCTAACAAAAGGAATTAGAGCCCACTTGACTTAGAACTAAGGGAGTCTTTCTCTGTGTCGGAGATATTTTTAAGTCTTGGGAACCACTTGACTATTTCAACCTGTAAGCCTCATGTTAGTCTGAGTCCATTCGTATCTAATTTGATTAGGTTATAGCACCTAAAGCAGATTCTGCATTATGTAGATACACTTGAACCAGCTACAATTTTTTCTTAAGGTTGACTGTTATTTCTTAGTTTGTTAAATGTATTTCCCAAAGTATTTTGCTTGAACAGGAAGCCCACAATCTATATTTTCAGGACAAGTTTGTAAGGAATATATTATTTAATTATTTTTATAACAATTTTTTTAGGTGATCTGTGCAAGTTTATTACTCTTATGTCAGGTGCCAAAATATTTCAAAAAGGGAGCTTACTTCTGCCATGTGTGATTTTTTAAAAAAATATATATTTTATTGATTTTTTACAGAGAGGAAGGGAGAGATAGAGAGTTAGAAACATTGATGAGAGAGAACCATCGATCAGCTGCCTCCTGCACACCTCCTACTAGGGATGTGCCCACAACCAAGGTACATGCCCTTGACCGGAATCGAACCCAGGACCTTTCAGTCCGCAGGCCGACACTCTATCCACTGAGCTAAACCAGTCAGGGCTGCCATGTGTGATTTTTGATGTGTGATTTATTTGGATGTCATTTCTCATTGCTTGTGAGATAGTTCTGTGTGTGTGTGTGTGTGTGTGTATGTGTTTATTTCTTGATGTCTGTTGCATCCAAAGGAAATTTGTATTTTGCTTTCTGGAAGAAAAAGAGCAACTGGGTGACATCGGAAAAACTTCCACCCACTAACATGGAAAAAATATTCAGTTTGTCCCATTACATAGAAGTAGACTTTAAAGGGCAGCATACCCAGTTAAAGAACATACATTTCCATCTGTGATCAATAGCACATAAAAGAACAGCTTCTCTTTGAGCTCTATCCAAAGCAAAATTGCCTTGGTAGTTCCTGGACCGTGGACACTCCACAAGTTTCTTAAGGCTCAGCAGCCACGGAGAGCCATCCCTGAGTCCAAGGAGGAGATTGTTCTTTTTGTGAGGTCATGGAATACAACTTTTCAATGCTCCCCAGAGCTGCAGGACATCTTTTAGATACTGTATTTTCTATATTGATTGACTACATAATGAGCAAGAGATAAATAGGTCCCAGAAAAATTAGAGTAGGGCTAGCATGACAAATTTTTCTCATTCTATTCTGCTCTTCCATTCTTCTTTACAGAGAAATAATTTGCCTTCCAGAATAGTTTGGGGGAATTCAATAGGCTTCCCATAAAAGAACCAAAGCCTCTAGTTCTCTTTAGTCAAATGGAATCTGTTTTATCCTGGACCAGACACCATATCTTGATGCCTGAATATTTTTATTCTCTGAGACATTTAAGGTCTATAAAAAATTAAAATGCAATAAAAGTCTAATAACGAGGTTTCTTTGTGAAGCTATGTATAATCTCCCACTTTTTAATAGTAAAGTCCCTAAAAATTCTGAGATCTCTATTTGGCATTATCTCTCAGCTTTTTTCCTTCCTTCTCTGCCTTCATTTCCTTCCTTCCTTCTCCTCTTCCTTTCCTCTTTTCTTCTCCCTTTCTCCTCTATCTTTATTTTTCTTCTGATGAAGGAAACAGAGTCATAAAAGGTTTTTATTCATTTGAACATAATTTCTTTCTATGGTGAGTGAACTAATTTTAATGGGTACACATAATTAAATCTGAATTTCTTTATTATTCTTCCAAAGGTTGAATACTGACAACAACATCTTTCCAAAGTTAGTTTTTCCAAAAATGTAAATGATAAGGAGCAAAGCAAACAAGTGGTCCTCCTAGATGATTTAAAATTAAGCACAGGAAGAACTTTACTAAAGATTGGTAGAAAAGCTATTTGCCATAATTTCTATAAGGAGAAAGATATCTAAGGAGAATAGGAGTGTGGGGAACAAGCTTCCATTATAACTCATAAGGTATTTATTGAGTAACAATAGGTATTTCATTTATGTGCCCTTAGAAGTTTCTATGCTTTATATTCTTTTTTATATGGAGCATTATTTGATTCATCATTGATGAATAATTTAATGTATGTTATTCTTATTAAAATGTGTTTTTAAAAAGTATAAATAATAGTACATTCATATTTTCTTTGCACGTGAGAAGATGAAATCCCTCAGGAATAAAAAAAATTCTTATTTCAGCCGGTTTCCTTTTCTTCTCTTGTCAACCGCCCACACTCCTACATATAAACCTTTTTTATCACCTCAATATAAATGCTCAACTTTTTAGCACAGACACCTCAACCTAGCTCAAATCTAGGTTACAGTTATTTGCTTCATTGACAGTCTTTGCTATTGGATTATTCCCAAATAGACACTGTCCCTTAAAGAAATGTACCATTTCTTTTTTATTAAAATGAGTTTAACATTTTTATTGAATTTATTGGGGTGGCATTGTTTAATAAAATCATATAGTTTTCAGGTGTACAATTTTATAACACATTATCTATATATTATATTGTACTAGAGGTCCAGTGCACAAAAATGTGTGCACTTGAAGGGGGGTCCCTCAACCCAACCCTTGCCCACTTGAAATCTGGGACCCCTCGGGAGATGTCCACCTGCTGGCTTAGGCCTGCTCCCTGGGAAATTGGGCCTAAGCTGACAGTCAGACATCCCTCTGGCAGCCCAGGAGCCCTCAGAAGATGTCCACTTGCCAGTGGGGAGCAGGCCTAAGCTGCAGTCAGACATCTTTAGTGCTGCTGAGGAGGTAGGAGAGGCTCCCACCACCACCACCGTACTGGCAGCTGTCAGCCTGGCTTGTGACTGAACAGAGCTCCCCCTGTGGGAGTGCACTGACCACCAGGAGCAGCTCCTGCATTGAGCATCTGCCCCTGGTGGTCAGTATGTGTTATAGTGACCAGTCATTCCCAGTGGTTCTGATGTTAGGGTCAGTTTGCATATTACCCTTTTATTATACAGGATTATTATATAGGATAGAGTCCTGGTACATGGGTGGGGGCCAACTGGTTTGCCCTGAAGGGTGTCCCAGATCAGGGTGGGGTCCCACTGGGGTGCCTGGACAGCCTGGGTAGGGCTGATGGCTCTTTGCAGGCTGGCCACATCCCCTTCAGGGTAGGGGTCCCTCCTGGGGTGCCTGGAAAGCCTGGGTGAGGGGCTGATGGCTGTTTGCAGTGAGGCTGGCTAGAAGCAGGTATCTGGGATTTATTTATCTTCTATAATTGAAACTTTGTTGCTTTAACTGGAGCCCAGGTTGAGTTGCCCCTGACAACCCAGGCTCCCAGTGCTTCCTTGAGCCCAACCTGGCTGGAAGCAGGTATCTGGAGTTTATTTATCTTCTATAATTGAAACTTTGTTGCCTTGAGTGGAGGCCACAGCGGGCCAAGGCAGCAGGAAATCCATCACTGGGGCAAGCCTGCAACTTGTTCCAGCTCAGTGGCTGTCAACCACCATCTTGGCTGGGTTAATTTGCATACAGTCACTCTGATTGGCTGGTGGGCATGGCAATTGGCTGGTGGGTGTGGCTTAGGTATAGCAGAGTGACACCAATTTGCATATTACTCTTTTATTAGATTAGATGTGGCTATGGGAGCCACCATCTTATGGTTATAGGGCAGCCATCTTTGTGACGAAGTGATGCCTAATTTGCATATCACTCTTTTATGAGTTTTTTTCTCCTTTTAATCCCTTCACCATTTAAGTGAATTTTAACAAACATTCAAAGAACTAATGCTTATCCTTTTCAAACTATTCCAAATATTTCAATATGAGAGAAGGCTATCAGTTTCATTTTACAAGGCTAGCAGTATCCTAATTCCAAAACCAGATAAAGACACTACAAAGAAAAAAATCATAGGCCAATATCCCTATTTAACATAGGTGCTAAAGTCATCAAAAATATTAACAAAGTGGATTCAGCAATACATTAAGAAGATCATACACTATGATCAAGTGGGATTTATTTTGGAGATGCAAGGATAGTACACTATTTGCAAATCAATAAATATGATACATCACATAAACAAAATAAAGGATAATCACATGATCATATTAATAGATGTAGAAAAGCAGTAGGTAAAATCCACCACCAATTTGTGATAAAAACTCTTACCCATTGGGAATAGAGGAAACATACCTCAACATAGTAAAGACCATATATGAGAAATCCACAGCCAACACCATACTTAGTGGCCCAAAACTAGAAGTGTTTTCCTTAAGATCAAGAATAGGACAGGGAGGTCTGTTTTCACCACTCTTATTCAGCATAATACTGGAAGTCCTGGCCACAGCAATTAGACAGGAAGAATAAATAAAAGACATCTAAATTGGAAAGAAAGAAGTAAAACTGTCATTATTTGCAGATGACATGATACTATATATAGAGGACCCTAAAGATTCTACCAAAATACTTTTAGAACTGATAAACAAATTCACTAAAGTATCAGGATATTAAATATCCCAAAGTCAATTGCATTTCCATATACCAATAATGTTCTCTAAGTCTTAAGGATAACAGAAAGGTACCCAATATAAGGACACTTCAAACTGCATTCAATAGTAGGTGTGACTCCTTAGGCTCCTGTGTGCATGATAAAGAGCACTGTTTCTTTTACCATCTCTCTGGGGAGACTTCAGATTATCCACATGCTGAGTGGTGTCAGCCCTCTGCACACTTCTAATGCCTCCCTACAGGAGGGAACTCTTTCCCAACTCAAATATAAGATCAAGTCCTCAATTTCTGACCCCAAATCATCTTCATTTCAGAATATTGACTCACCACTACCCATCCTCTGTCCTATAGAAGTTGCCCTCATTTTTAGTGTTCAGCAGTGCACTCATATTAGGATGCATAACCTGGGATTAGTTTACTTATGAGCTATTTTGCTAGCTATGTGCCTCATTAAACCACAAACTGTCCAGGTTAAGTTGAGATCATTAAATACAGACCTATTTCTTCTTATGGGCTGTCCTCTAGCTTGAGGAGAATATGAGATTTCCTACTGTTCAGGATCTTAGTTCCCCCATCTCTTGATGTCAAATACTTAAAAAACTCACACACAAGCATGCACACACATACACACTGTAACAAACAGTAATTTCCAGAGTTATTGCACTAAAAATATTAGTAATAATTTCAAATATTTCTCAGAAGGATATATGGACCTAAATATGTATTATTTTCCACAACACTATTTCATATAATGATAGAGAGCAGGTTACTTTTTTAGAGCATTGCAAAATCCTTCATTTCAGAAGAGGAGCTATGTTTTGCATTTTCTTAACTAGAAATACTACTATGGTGGTTTTTCAACAAATCAAGAAAGTAGATGCCTCAAAGGTAAATTTAAATCCCCCTTAAATTCACTGTGAACTTTTGGAAGTAAAGTTTCTCCTAACTTCTAATATCTCCATTTAAAATTCAAAGATTTGGGGGACACATTTTGTCAGAGGTTAAGAAATTTGTATTCTTTTTCCTCAGTTTCCCCTCCTGAACACACCTATACTGTAAAGAAGATCTTTGCCTTGGAGTGAAGGTGATACACCACTGACTGTACCCTTCCCATATATATGCCATTGTTTTCCTTTGAAGTAAAATGGAAGCACAAATTTAAAATACTTTATTCTAATGACTTTGCTTTTGATGTCTCTGTATCAGCTCATTCCCACCTCATCTTAAGCTTTATTTCCATGTTATAAACATTTTATATCTTTCTACTTCCCAGACTGTCTTAAGCAATAATATTTTATTGTGATTCTTTCTTAGATGCAGGGCACAAGTTTCAGTTTATTTCTGTCCTGTGTTCTCCCCCTGCATATAGTGTCTCCTCTTTCTGTAATTGCTCATAACAAATCTCTTCTTTCTATGATTCCACTATGCCTTTTATAGCGGTGGCATGTAATGCCAATCTGTTTTACTTGATTCTAATTAATATGCCTCCAGAACCTCTCTGGGTGACCTGACTTTTCAAGGAACTCAACTAATTGGAAGAGCCATGATAAATTATATAGAATTACATCATTCAATACCATAGTATAAGTGGAACATAAAGTGATATCTTCACAAATCACTTAGTACCTAGGGTTATGAATAAAGGAGAGATCTGATTACATTTGAATTTTCTCCCTTTTCTCTTCCAAATGATCTACCAAGAAAGGAAGATGCTTGTAGATGTTCAATTTTTGTAGAATGAATATTATGTTCTAAAAACTATCTGGATTATACAGCATCCTTTAAAAAATTGTGTTCTCCTGATTTGCACCTTAGTCTATGCTATGGGTTGAATTGTGTCCTACCACTCCCCCTGCCACCCCCCTACTCCCGGCAAATTATTATGTTGAAGTCCTAACCCCCAGTACCTCAGAATGTGACCTTATTTTGAATAGTGTCATTGCAGAGGTAATTAGTTAACATGAAGTCATATGGAGCAATATGGGTTTCTAATCTAATAGGACTATGGTCCTTAGAAAAAGCTGAAATTTAGACACAGATGTGAATGCAGAAGAACATTATGTGAAGATGAAGGCAGAGATTGGGGTGATACCTCTACAAGCCACGGATGCTGAAGCCTGCTGGGAAACTGCCAGAAGCTGTGGTGAAGCACAGATTCTCTCTCACAGCTCTTCTAGGAGGAAGCTGGCACTGTGGAAGGTGAGCTGGTCTAGTGGGAGCTGCTGCTGCTGGAAATGCTACTTGAGGAAGAGAATGAAACTGACCTATACCCTGGTTTCCTCAGAAGGAGCCAACTCAGCTAACACCTTGATCTCAACTTCTAGCTCCCAGAATTGTAAGACAAATTTCAGTTGTTTAAAATGCTCAAGTAGAGGTGCTTTTCTTGGGCAGCTCAAAGATAGAGTTGTCTTTGGCTGCCCTTGAAAGAGTTGATCGGTGTGACAAATTGACTCTCACTTGTGTCAAAGGAAGAAATTACTCATGGTTCTTAGCAAAGTCCTTAATCCTTGGAAACTATTTTAATTCCTTTTACTCTCTGTAAGCTTTGCAAACACAGGTATTTCATTTCTAGGAATAAAGTCTTAGTATAAGGCTATAAATATTATTAAAATCATATGTGCATTGAGTCAATATTATATAGGATAAAGATCATTGCTAACCTAATGACAAACCTTAACTTGGCTTCATCAAGAAAACACAGCCCATGCAATATACCATCATAGAGGGGATGAATACAGGGGCCTACTTACCAAACTGTTCAGAGAGCTAAAAACCAAAGAACAAGGTGAGGAAGCCCAGTCTCTTGTTACATGAGAAAACAGCACCACATCTGGGCTGGAGGACAAGAGGGGAGATGTGCTGTGATTAGAGCCCCAGAGTTGGGACTACCCCGTGGCAGGTAGATCCACGGCAGGGCAGCGGCTGCCTGGAGCAGCTGGGCTCATGGAGGAAGATCCTATCCTGCGGAAGTTACTGCTGCTGCTGCTGGAGATGCTACTCAAAGAAGTGAGACAAGTTAAACTAGATCCTGGCTTCCCCTTTCATCCTGCCCCCTTATGCCTTATCAATGTTCTTATGGGCTGAACTTAGCTCCAAGCCAGTTGGCTATGGGCCTTGAGAAATGTAGCTGGACATGTAAGTATAGGGATGTATATTTTGTCTAAAACAACCAAGAAACTGGCATGATCAACATAGAATGATTTTAAGACCTAGTGACAGGAGTCCAATTTTTCAAAAATGGTACCCATGTTTTGTTGGAAGGTGAAAGGACATTTATCGAATGCCTACTAAATGACAGGTACTCTTGGGTGTTTTAGTATTTGCATACAGTATCTCATTTATTTTATACACAAAGTCTATGATGGAAGTATTATTGCATATATTTAGCTATTTTTAGATATTGTGATATTTTATACATGATTATATCACTAGTGGCTGGTAGAAGTAGGATTTGAAACATTTGTTTTGTCTGACTCTAACCCAAAGCCCATGCAAACTCTCTTTACTACTCTATATTTTATCTTTCTAGGTTGTGGGTCATGCTTGGGAGAAAAGGCTAGAGACTGGCAATAGATAAAGAGGCAAGTGTCTGCCCAGGAAAAAGCAACAGGCTGTTTGAGCAACAACAACACAAAAAATGGGCCAGACAGTTGAAAGACAACTTTATGTAACTGGCATAGATGCCAGATAGCAGGGTGGCTGAGATGGAGACTCACTATTAACAGTCAACAGTTTAAAAAATACCACCTAGCTTATGATGCAATGGGTTGAGAGTTTTTTATTATACATCTAAGATATATAGATTATGTAGAGCAGCTACTACAACTTTTATTTCTATTACAGAATTCAGCCTATATGGAGAAAAAGATGATGTGTGTATAAATTTTAGACTGAAACTTACAAAATGTAAGATGTCTATGGTAATGAAGTAAATTAGTAATTTAAGTGTGGATATGAACACTAACACGCTTAGGTTCCAACTACAAAGGATGACTAGGCATTATCATCTTCATGTGTCTCAGAGGATCCCGGTGAGGCAGTGCCCATGGTTAACTAGGAAAGCGCTAGAGGGGTCAAAGGAAGCCATTAATGGACTTTAGGATTATAATCTACTAAAATACGTGGAAATTGATGGTCTAGACTTATAATCTGGTGGATAAAATTTCTTAGACAGGATAAAATATGCAAATATACTTCCTGTAGCTTTTTAAGCTCTAGCTCCACTTCCACCTTGGATGACAATAGCAATCCTGTGGATGATCTATACACTGCCTCCAATATTGGAAAGACTTGTAAACTCCCATATTCATGCTTCTGTTGAGAGGGATGTTTGCTCTTCTCTCTATTAGGGATGGGGCAGTTGTGGAGAGAATCTTCCCTCTTGCTTGTGTCTCCTTCACCAAACTAACAACGAACGAACTAACTAACTAACTAACTAGCTTACTAACTAACTAACTAACTAACTAACGTATTGGTAAAATTGAGCAGACCTTGTCATCCATTGAACCATAGTTTTTCTTTCGGAAGGTTTTCTTATTTAGCCTCAAAAATGGCACATTCTCTCATGCTCTCTTTTTTTCTCTTTCTCGTTCTCCCTTTCCCCCTTGCTTCTCCTCTCTCATTTCTATCTGCTTCAAGAACTGGCAAAGAGGGACTTGGATTCTTTACTTTCTCTTTTATGTAGTAAACATGATCAGATCATAAAGTTACAACTCTCCTGCCTTTCATTCTGATCATGACTTGCTTTGAAAGTAAAACCAGATGGGTAAGTCAGAATCTGCTTTGCAGACTTAGCTCCACCCAACAGGTGGATCACAAGTCTGTTTGGTGCAGGCAGTTCCAGGCCTTCACTTTGGTCTCAGGTACCAGCAGCATGATGCTCATCAGCTTTGTCACAGACCAGGACATTTTGAGGGCCTGCCACTCTTATTAGTGAGTTGATATTTTGATCCCCATTGACCTTATTTCTATCAGCCAGAATCCTGGGGGAGAAGGAGAATAGTAGGCATCCTGCACCTGACAATGATTTCTTTAACAATGGTAACATCTCCTGTGACCTTATCCTGAACATATCCCATCATAGGAATATCAACTGTTAGCATATTAAATGTAGCATACTGATCTCTCAGTGGGACCACCTTTCTCCCATTATACCTGTTTTGAAATCATTGTGATGCCCAGAGCTTTTGTGCCCATCTTACCACTTCTTTTTTTTTTAAAAAAAGAATTAATATATATATTATATTTTATTGATTTTTTTACAGAGAGAAAGGGAGAGGGATAGAGAGTTAGAAACATCGATGAGAGAGAAACATTGATCAGCTGCCTCCTACACCCCCCCCACTGGGGATGTGCCTGCAACCAAGGTATATGCCCTTGACTGGAATCGAACCTGGGACCTTTCAGTCCGTAGGCTGACACTCTATCCACTGAGCCAAACCGGTTAGGGCTAAAATATATTTTTTATTGATGTTTTTTACAGAGAGGAAAGGAGAGGGATAGAGAGTTAGAAACATTGATGAGAGAGAAACATCGATCAGCTGCCTCCTGCACACCCTCCACTGGGGATGTGCCCACAACCAAGGTACATGCCCTTGACTGGAATTGAACCTGGGACCCTTGAGTCCAGAGGCTGATGTTCTATCTACTGAGCCAAATCGGTTAGGGCCCTAGGGCCCATCTTACCACTTCTTATTTTTCAGCAGCAAATGGTTTCACTTCCTATTTAATTCAACCTAAGCCCGAAATCCCTTTCATTCCAACACTCTTAATTTCCTTGCTTCCATGTCCTTCTGCAAGTAAATGTTCTTTATTGGATTAATATAACCATTTACCTTTGTGCTCTCATATCTGATCGCCTGGTAGCATCAATCAGTACCTTGTGTCAATTTGTATTTCTAAATTCTGCCTCACTCGTTTTTTGTTTTAGCTATTCACCTTAGGTTTTACTATACCATGCATGCAGTATCCATTTATACTATAAACCTATCAAAATCTGGCTTTTTCAAAACTTTTTCCCTCTCAAAGATCTCTTTTTATTGACGATGCAATGCTTTGAAGGTCTCAGTAATTAAGGTGTGCCATTTATCTTGTATCTGGTGCCCCAGTCCGTCATAATCTTTCCCTGTGTGGGCAATAAAATCTGAACTCTTGTTTATCACTAAATTTGATAGCTCCATATCCCCAAACAGCTATTGAAGAATCAGACGTGGCATTATTGCTATGGCTTTATTTTCCCTATTGTTTCTATCTTCTGAGATTTTCCCTTTTTCTCTCCTGGGAGAGAAGTTTTAAAATATGTTTGTCATATTTTACCTAGCATCAGTTTGTTTTCTGTTTAGTCTACCTTGTTTCCAGCTTTCAATTTATTTTTACTATAATCCTATGTTGTAATTACTCTTCCTGTCCTACAGATGAGAAAATCAAAGCCAAGAGGTAGACATTCCCAGCACCACATAGCTATGAAGTGGCAGAGCCAGGATTTGAACTCAGAAGGGTCATGCACTTAGCCACATACCCTAGAATGAGATTTTAGTTCCCCAATCTACCTTTAGAACTGTTCAAGGTACCATCCTCTTCTATTAAAATAGAACTACAAGATAAGAAAAACATCTACCTATTATTGCAATTCAAGTTTCTATATTCTTGAATAATCTTAAGAAGATTTTTAGGGAATCATATCAAGGACATAAAAATTTGGGGTGAATAGTTATTTTGTATTATACAGAGAGGCATGAACAGCTGTAAAGTACATATTCAATATTTTTCCATGTTTAACGTTTTAATATTTTAGGGCTGAGAAGTAAAAATATTGACTTCAATTTCCTTATGAGAGCAAGTCTTGGATATTCACAGTATAGGGGATAAACTTAAAGAGAAGAAGGAGACATAATTAGAAAAAGCTTCCCAAAATGCCACACTGCACTTAGGAAAATATCTTGCACTTGAGGAAATCTTTCCCTGCTGTGTATTTGGCCTTTGCTTCTGCCAGGCACCCCAGCAGTATCACTGGCCTGGGACCAATTTATACGGCTGTGGCTCTCTGTACCCAGAAGGGAGAAGAAGGCATGTAGGAGTAAGAAACGCTAAAATCATAAGGATACATTAGTATATGTACAGTTAGTGACATTGGACTCCACTTTCCCTAGAATTGGCTCCCCAAGTTTATAACCAGTATTTTTCCCTAGTTAACAAGCACTGGTACTCTCAAATCTAATGGGCTTTAAGCATGTTACCTGACACTAAATAGGTTGGCCTATATTGTGCGTGACTATGCAGTTAGCCTTCCATGTGAGAAATCAAACAATAAAATGACAACTGTGATAGGAAGTGAAAACTTTTTTGGGTGGAATGCTTATAACTTATACAACACTCTCTGTATGTACTGTTTAACATGTGGGGGGTGCGAATTCAGGCAGCAGATGTATTATTTTGAATTGTAATGTGTTTTAAAAATGTTTAAATTGGTGCCAGAGCTTGGCCTGTGTTGCTCAATGGTTGAACATCAACCTAAGAACTAGGAGGTCATGGTTCAATTCCTTGTCTGGACAGATGCCCAGGTTACAGGCTCCATCCTCAGCAGAGGCATGCAAGAGACAGCCGATCAGTGATTCTCACTGATGTTCCTATCTCTCTCTTCCTTTCCCTTCCTCTCTGAAATTAATAAAAATATATTAAAAAATAAATTGCTGCCAGAATTGAAAAATCATGATAATTTTCCATAAAATCTGAATTCTGATTTCTTTTGGAATATCAAAAGATTTAGTTGGTCTGGGCTCTTGACTCTACTGGAGACTACTAGCTGTTCCTGACTGGTGGTTGCTTTTTTAGTTGAGTAAGTCATGTTTGTCCAGTTTAAAATAGTCCACCCTGGACAATTTAACGCATTTTGATTAAGTTCATGGCCTGAGTAGGCACTTGAATTTGAAACCTCTGATATAACTAATGACAGATTTCTTTATTAGGATTTTATGAGCATAATAAAGCAATTTGATTTCAGATCATCATGGATATTTGATGAGTCTCTGAAAATAAGACCCCCTCTCCTTCAGTGAGATTTAAAATTTATAGATTGTTCTTAGAAGGATGAGATAAAAACATGAGGCTCAAAAGTGTCCAGTAGAGTTAATCTGTCTTTTATTAATTCTTAATTGCTTATGTCTAAAATATTATTAATTTCTGTTAAAGATCAGAATTGATAATTAGATAGTACCTGAAACCAGAAAAGGAATTGCAGAATAACACATATATTTATTAATCTAATTTCTAGACTCCAGCTAAATTGCTGAAGTTTGTTCTAAAAGTTTGTTTCCTGAGTATGCTCATCAATATTAAGTTGAGAATTATATGAGCTAGCTCACTGAACCATTTTATAACACATAATAATGAACTGTCTCACAATAATTAAATATTTAATGATGGAACAATAATATAAACAGCCCTGGTTGGTTTGGCTCAGTGGGCACTGCATCAGCCTGTGGAATGAAGGGTCCTGGGTTTGATTCTGGTCAAGGGCACATGCCAGGGTTGTGGGCCAATCAATGATTCTCTCTCATCATTGATGTTTCTAACTATCTCTCCCTCTCCTATCCTCTCTGAAATCAATAAAAATATATATTTTTTAAAAGAATATAAGCAATTATTCTGGTGGTCTATTTTGAAATCTAATTATGCCAACAATCTCATATTTGTTGTTACATTACATATCCTCGGGTGAGGATTAACCACCCGGATATATCCGGGTGGTTAATCCTCACCCGAGGATATTTTTCCATTGATTTTTAGGGAGAGTGGAAGAGAGAGGGAAAGACAGAGAGAAACATCTCTGTGAGATGTGAGAGAGACACATTGATTGCTTGCCTCCTCATGAGCCCTGACCAGGGCTAGGGCCAGGGAGGAGCCAGCAAGGGTGGGGGGAGGGGGAGGAGGAGCGGGGGGAAGAGGGATACGTGCCCTTGACTGGAATAGAACTCGGAACCCTTCAGACCACATGCTGATGCTTTATCCACAGGGCCAAACTGGGTAGGGCCTAGATGATATTTTTATCAATGAAATGACATCACAGGGAATCCATCAGAATATACCTACTAGCAATCTTGTCTAAATTTCTTTAATACATTGTATATAAATACTAAATATCAGGTCTACCAATCATCAACATAACACAAATGCTTTATTTGATTTACCTGCCATGAAGTTGTAGATTATTATTCACTTAGATAAACAATGAAACTAATTGGAGTTTCAATATAAGATTGGTGTGCAATGGAAGCATAAGGGGAAACTGCCAGTTTAAAGAGATCAAAAGAAAGCTGTCTCTGAAAACCAGGTAATTCTTGCAATATATTTGAATCCTGGGAAGCAAGCCTTCTCTGTAGGATATTTTTGGCCTTTAAGGCCATTTTGTTTAACCTCCTTCCTATACTTGTAAACCCAACAGAAAAAAATACCTGTGTGATGAAATTTACTTTTTATTATTTGCTTTTGAGAACCAAGACTGAATTCCCAGGGCAAGCAGTTAATGTTGGTTAATAAGAACTACTAGTATGTTCAATGGCTTTTGTAGGTTTTCACCTCCTTGTGTGCCACTTAAGTGAGAGAAAAAAAGTTTTTCAATGACTTTGGACCTTTTTATAAGATTTGCTGAATGGTTATTAGAGCTTCATGTCTAGCTATTATACTCAACTAGACTTCTATTGGGGAATGGATTTTTATAATTTCATCAAATCCTCAGAGTTTACGTAGGAGAATCATGATGGGCTGAGTATAAAGTCTGTTCAGTTGCTCTTTTCTCACACTGATGATTAAGATTGTGGGGGCATCTCTAGCGCTGGGGATATTTTTCATTTGCATACATTTTATTCAAAGGAGTCATACTATGTGTTTTAATGAATGTCAAGATGCATTTGGAGTGAAAGGGAGGCAAAATATAGAATTCTGAGACATGATCACTTTGTCTCCCCGTGGGCATTCGTAATTTAAATTTTTATATTTACCATATTAATTAATGTATACTTAAGACATAAAAATTTGTGATATAATTACTCTTAGTTGTCCTTCTCAAATGGTGATGTATTAAAGATACCATCAACGATTCTGTTGCAACAACTTTTATTTTTACTTTAATTTTGAATATAGTGATTCTACTTATCTATTATTAAAATAGAAAACACACATTTAGAAGGACCTCTCTTGGGCTGAATTTCTTCTTGACTATATTTTCTCTGTCTTCTGGGAAGATTTCCTGCCAGGTGTCTTTTTTTTCCTTCTGACTGCGTACAACACTCATTTATAATGTCTACCACACATACTGCCATTTGGATAGATGATTGTTTGAAAAATGTTTATTCATATATTTTGTTTGCAATCCTGAAGAACAGAACAATATTTATCTCATTTTTCAGTTCCTTATAATTCTGACCCAATGTATATCTGATCACATAGGGTCAATGCAGACTTTATTGTTATAATTATCTATTAAAATGTCTATATCTTATCTTAAAGGTAACCTTACCCTTTTCCATTTTAACATTTTATTAGATGTGGGCTATTTCTCACTCTGTGTGATCACAGTGACAATGGGCTGCTTTGTTGAAAAGAATAATGTAATTGTAATGGACTTTCCACATTTTACACCTGTAAAAACCACAGTAGTTTTATTTGTGTATACATTTGAAGAATACAAATTTACTCTTACAACAATGTTCTTCCTGACCTTTTTCAAAAAGAGTCATTTTTCTTTTAATTTCTGATCTTTGCTCTGTTTCACTCAAGGACATTGTTTGTAATTATACTTTGATAATAAACTTTTCTTTTCTTGAAATCTCTGCTTGCATCTCCAAGATCCCAGGATGGTTTTCCTTCAGAATTTCTACAGTATATGTAGCTTTAATGCTTTACATGTTTTAGCTAACCAACTCAGTATGTAAAAGATAACATGTTCCTTTATTTCCTTAAAAGGCACCCAAATCCAACTCTGGGATGCCCTTTCTGCAAAACTAAAAATTTAATCTACTGTTAATACTTTCCTTAAAGGTTAAATGAAGGTCACCTCCTGGAACCAAGATATAAAGGAGGATTTTTAGAGACATATTCATTGGTTCACATTGGTAACTTTGTAAATGTCCCTTTCAGTCAGGAGATTCTTTAAATTTTGTCACAATTGCTACATAGGTACCCTGTGAGCCTAGGACTCTAATGTCTAGAATCTGACCTCAGATCTTCACATATCCACATGGTCACTGCTCTTCCAGGGAAAACAAACATGATCTCTTACCTATCTCCTTGACTTCAAATCCTGCTCCCTCTGACCTCCCATTCTTGAGCATTTTGTCTTTATCCCTTCACTAGGGGCCCAGTGCATGAAGATTCATGCACGGGGGGGGGGGGGTTTGGTTCCTCAGCCCAGTCTGCCCCCTCTCACAGTCTGGGACTCCTCAGTGGATGTCCTACTGATGGCCACAGTCTGGCAGCACTGGCTAAGAGAAGGTGCCATGTGTGTGTGTGTGTGTTTGCTGGGGGCCTGCCCCAAGCTGCACTGTGGAGGCTCAGAGCAGGGGTCCCATGTATGTGTGTCCTGCTGGGGGCCTGGCCCCAGCTGCATTGGAGGCTGGAAGCAGGCACCTTGTGTGTGTGTGTGTGTGTGTGTGTGTGTGTGTGTGTGTCTGATGGGGGCCTTCCTGTGGGTGCCTGCTCACGATCCTGATGGCAGCAGGTGACCTGGAGGTAGCACTGCTGCTGGGGCCTGCCTGCTGGTGGTGCTTGACTGATGGAGGGCAGCTGCTCATGGGTTGCCAAGGCAATGCCTTCTGGGTTCACATTGCCAGGTTAATGCTGCCAGTGTCCTGCCCCACTGCTATGGGTGCTGCCATCTTTGTCTCGGGGTGATGGTTAATTTGCATATTACTCTTTTATTAGATAGGATGTCTTTCACTCCATCTACATAATTCAAAATTCCCAAGGCAAGAACACATAAAACCGACTGCCTATCTGTAATGAGAAAAACAAGAGAATCTTCAAGGAGAAAGATACATATTGACCTTGCCAGAAGCCTACTGCTTTTTGTCCCTTGATATTTAACATAATTTTGATTATAGGGATACAACAAAAGGGCTTAAGAAAGCAAGCTCCATTTTCTGGAGAATGTGGATCAGGATGGGTGAGAAAAATGCGCTCAAAATGTCCAACTGGTTGGAAAGGCAACAGGAACAGCTCCAAACCCAGGGCCAACAGATCTATGGTGCAATCTCACTCCATTACAGTGAGACCCGGATACAGCACACACCTCCAGACCTCAAACAGAAGCTCCTCTTCTAAGTTTAAATTTATTTACCTTCTCAAATGTGAATACAATGAAACAAAACTGTTCCAATTCTGCTCAATTTCTGTTTTTTTAAAGATATTTATTAAAGTGCATGAATATTTTTTAAAGAATATATTTTATTGATTTTTTACAGAGAGGAAGGGAGAAGGATAGAGAGTTAGAAACATCAATGAAAGAGGAACATTCATCAGCTGCTTCCTGGACACCTTCTTCTGGGAATGTGCCCACAACCAAGGTACATGCCCTTGATCAGAATCGAACCTGGGCCCTTTCAGTCCACAAGCTGATGCTCTATCCACTGAGCCAAACCAGTCAGGGCAAAAGATATTTTTATTGATTTCAGAGAGGAAGGGAGAGGGAGAGAGAGAATCATTGATCGCTGCCTCCTGCACTCTCTCTGCTGAGGATTGAGCCCACAACTGGGCCATTTACCTTTACCCATAATCAAACCTGGGACCCTTCAGCCTACAGGCCAACGCTCTATCCACTGAGGTAAAATAGTTTAAGGCTCACTTTCAATGGGTGAAGAAAGTGCCGTTAAGGACTCATAAATAAATCACATTGTAAACAGACTTAAAAACATGATTTATTGGTAGGTGAAATAATTTCTGTTCTATCCATGGGTGGCTGCCACGTAGGAAGGAGGTCGGGGTGTGTGTGAAAAAGGTGAAGGGGATGAAGAAGTACAAACTGTCAGTGATAGACATAGTCACAGCTGTACAAGGACAGCCTAGGGAATGTGTAATCAATAATAGGGTAATAACGCTGCATGATGTCACATGGGTACTAGACTTATTGGAAGGATCACTTCATAAGGTATGTAAATATCTAAGTGCTATGTTGTACATGTAAAACCAAACATAATATTTATGTCAACTCTAATTTGAATACAAATTATATGCAAAAGAATTTCTGTTCTAGAGCTGCATATGGGCACAAAACAAAAGATGAATATACTTTATTTTTGTCCATTTCCTCCTTCTTTTCATTTTTTTTCCTTATCTCCTTTCCCTTATTCAAAGTTATTTAGTAGTAGATACCACTCTGTGGTATTTCTGAGTAGTAAAAAGTTAGAGCATAATGAACCACTTAGCAAGCTGGATGAAAAGTGATGAGAATATAGAGATAATGGATCAAGCTAAGAGTTCAGCAGAGGGAGGAATAAGGATCCTGCACAGAAAAAAAAAAAAAAAAAAGGGGGAAAAATGGATATAATTCAAAAGCACAGAAAGACAAAGTACAGGAAGAGAGGACGTTCTGTGTGGAAGGGCGCCTGTGACCCGAGAAGTGACAGTGAGCGGTCCGGCGGCCCAGCTTCTTTCTGGAAGCCCTCTCAGTGCTGCGTCAGCTGGTGCTTGTTTTGTGAAGCAGAGCACAATGGTCAGCATTTTGAAAGGAACACTGATGGAATTTTGGATTCTCTCATTACCTGTGTGGAGTTCCTCCATCCTTCCTGTTTTCTTTGTAATGTGATATGACTTACTCGCTTCCAGATTAGATCTGTACATTAGACTTGTGACGTTATTGTGCTAAAATTAGATAATTTGCAAACTTTGATAGTAATGATTTCTGAATCAATAAAACTAAATGCATATATAGAATTTACAATGTTTTC
>PVJC01025233.1:0-24888 GCA_004026665.1 Murina feae | reverse complement strand
CAGCAGTCTCTAGAAAATTCTTGAAAAACCTAATAACCGTGGTTTTGAACTCTATATCCTGTCGTTTTCTTTCCTCCATTTCTGTCATTTGTGACCTGTTTCTTTGTCTCTGCATTTTGGCTGCTTCCCTTTCTGAGTTAGGTGATCACTGAGAGGAATTAACCTCTAAGCCACTTGGTTATGAGAGTCAGCTGTGTCTTCTGTGGGAGAACTTCTGTGCTGGAGACACCCTTATGGGGTAAGAGTTGTTTCAGTGGGGCTTTTGTGCTCACTGCGTCTGCCCCGAGTGTGTTCCTTGTGGATCTGAGTTTTATTTTCTGGCCACTGGGTGAGGCTGGCTCTTGTATCTTTAAGGAGGTGTTGAGTTAGCCTTTGCCTGAGGCTACTCAGCCTTTTATATGCAAAAGCCTCTGCCACAGCTTGGGAGGGGCGGGGCCTCGGGGAGTCTGCAGGGCAGTGGGGAGCAAATAGCTATGGCTGATTCTCAGTCCTGCGCTAAGAGACACTGGGTCTCTGTGTCCCGCGGAAATTGCTGCAAGCAACGCTGAGAGAAACCCGCTTTGGATTTCCTCCCAGTACCAGTCAGTCCCCCTTCTCCTGGTGTGCGTGCGTCTGGGTCCTCAGAAACTCACCTGGAACTGGAGTTCAGAGCTGCCGGGAGCTTGTGGTTCCCTCCGGTTTGAAAAAGAACCGCATCCTCAGGCGCCAGCCCTCTTCCCAAATGCCGAGCGCCGAGCGCCGAGCCCCGTGCGTGCGCCTCCATACCTCTGTACTTTGCTTCCGCCACTGCTCTGAGTCTCGGTCTCTTTCTAGTTGTAGAATTTTCACTCAGCCAGCCTTCCTGTGGGTGTGAGTGGTGTCCATGTTTTCTTTTTGTGGTTATTCTGAAATAGTTGTTCACGGCTGCATTTACGGTATTTACCTTATGCCGCCATCTTGCTGTCTCTCGGTTTTAATGCATATTTATCCTTTCTCTGTAGGGAAGAAATATATTTCTTAAAATATCAAAAGACTAGTCATGATTAATTCATGGTTATAGTATATTAATTTAGCATATCATATAAGGTAAGTTTTGTTTAGATACTAACATTTAGATACAAGGTCAGATATGAATCACTATATTTTTTTCTCTTATTTCATATTCTGATTTAAAGAAAAACCCTCCTTACTCTTCTAGTGTATTTTTTAGCTTATATACAGCACATAGTCAATATTTGGAGTCAGTGTTCCTCCAACCTTTGTTCTGCTGCCTGCTTCAATAAGGGGGTTAACTGTGATTGTATTTATTTCTTTGTAAGTACTCATCTAATTTATAAGACTTTGTATGCAACTTAACATCTCTCTCTCTCTTCCCTTTTTAATTTTAGGATACAGAAATGGTTGATTTAGATTCAGATGGCCCTGGTACTTCATCTGGCAGAAGGGTGAGTGATTAAGTGATAAGAAATTTTCAGGTTTATGGGGTGAGGAATCCCTAAAGACAACTTCATATGTTTGAAAACTTTCTAGAAACATTCAAAGTACTCAGTATAAGTAGTTGTCGCTCATTGTTGAGTTTTATTGCAGTGAGTCATTAAGGATAGATAGCCGGATCACGTGGGAAAAGACATAGGCAAAGTCTAGAAAAACCCATGTACAAGATTTTTGTGTGCTCTCTGCCTAATTTAAGGGGCCACACAGAGCATACTCTTTCCCCAACAATGAAAATGTAGCAGCATGTGTCTGATTAGAGAATCGGTCTCTAAAGAATTTATTGAGAGCTGGTTATATAGGCACCATCTGACTAGGACATACCAAGATTCCAGAATCCCAGAAACCAGGAAAAGGCTCAGAAACCTGGTGTTCAACACAGATCACATTGTTTGTATAATGTAGATAAAGCAGACCATATTTATTATTTTAAAACCAGTTCAAGTGCCAAGTTCCCAGATGCCAGTCATGGGCCAAACTTTTAAGCAAGCCATACTAATGAAAGCAGCTTCAGGTCTGTTATGTTAACTCAGTACTACATACTTTTCCTCTACAATAATTAAATATTTGTTCTACCTGAGGGGGAAATTGTCTTTGAAATACTGAAAAAGAGCATATAAAGAAGGCATCAAATGGTAAAAGCCACCATTAATGATATATATGATATAAATTACACACACACACACACACACACACACACACACACACACACATATATATATATATATATATATATATATCCTATCTAATAAAAGAGTAATATGCAAATTAACCATCACTCCGGGACAAATATGGCGGCACCCATAGAGGTGGGGCAGGACGCTGGTGGCGTCACGCACCATGAGCTGAGCAGGCATTACCTCAGCAGGTCACACTGCCCCGAGGAGGCAAGCACCACCAGCAGGCAGCCTGCAGTGGGACCTGCTGGTCGCCATGGCGATCAGGAGCAGGAGAGCAAATGCATGGATGACTGGTGGGCCGCTCGTGCATTCGGGGGCCTGCTTCTGGCCGCCACAGTGATCTGGAGCAGGAGAGACCCACGGGCAGCCCAAGTTTGGGGGCCTGCTTCCAGTCGCCTTGGTGATCAGGAGCAGGAGTGGAAATATGCAAGAAGCTGGTGGGCAGCCCGTGTTTGGGGGCCTGCTCCGGGCCGCCACAGCCATCAGGAGCTGGAGAGCCCTGTGGGCTGCTGCGCATTTGGGGACCTGCTTCCAGTCACCACAGCGATCAGGAGCAGGAGCGGGAACACACAGATGGCTGGCGGGCAGCCCATGTTCGGGTGCCTGCTTCTGGCTGCCACAGCGAGGGGGAGCAGGAGAGCCCTGTGGGCTGCAGCACATTTGGGGGCCTGCTCCTGGCCACCACAGCCATCTGGAGCAGGAGAGAATGAGCAGGCGACTCATGGGCAGCCCGCAGAGGGGCCTGCTCCTGGGTCACCGGGACATTCATGAGCAGGCAAGCGTGGCCGGCAGGCAGCACCCAGCCCTGGCCACAGCTCAAAGGAGAAAACAACATGCAGGTGAGGCCAGGAGCCTGAGAGATCAACACAGAGGGGTGCCTGCTCCAAGCCTCCATGGTGTGGCTGGGGGAAGGCCCCCAGCAGACACACACACACACACACACACACACACAGCGACTGCTCCGAGCCTCCGATGCAACTGGGGGACTGGGGGCAGACCCCCAGCGGGGAGACACACACACACTTGTGCCTGCCAGATTGTGGCCATCAGTAGGACATCCACTGAGGGGTCCCAGACTGTGAGAAGGGGCAGGCTGGGCTGAGGGACCCCCATCCTCCCCTGTGTATGAATTTCGTGCACCGGGCCTCTAGTGTGTGTGTGTATTGAGAAATGTTATTTTGAGAAGATTATGGGATTATAATAACATAGTCAAGTACACTTAACTAACAGCAAATATTAATTTTTTTGGCCTTGTGGAAGAAAAATAATTTGTTTCCTTGTATTTATTTGAGGTACATATTTTCTTAAAATGAAAATTCACAGTAATAGAATTCTTGCTATTTTCATGAATATAATACCTAGTTTTTATTTGTTTATATTTTTCCAGGGAAAATGATGTCTAATCTAAATTTAGACTTACTTTTTATCAAAGATGTAAGCATGAGAACTTCAATTAAGAAACTTTTAAGTAGTTTAGCTGTTCTATCTTACATTGACATATTAACATTAGAAAAACAGGAGAAAATCAATGAAGAGTGAAGGAATGAGTTTTTGAATATAATTCTATTAAATTCTACAGGTCAAATGTCGAGGCAGAAAACAGTCCTTAAAGTGTAATACTGATACTTGGAGAAAACAGTGCAAAGAACTGTTGAGCCTCATTTATGAACGTGAAGACTCAGAGCCATTTCGACAGCCAGCTGATCATCTTTCTTACTCAGTAAGTGTGCAGTTTTAATAGTTGCCAATATGTATTTTCCCACAAATGTCTGCTAAGATCTAGTTAAGAGCTACTTTTCACCTTCCTTCCTACCTTCTTTCTCCCTCCTTGCTTGCTTCCCTTTCTTTTTCCCTCCTTCCCTTCCTTCCTTCCTTCTTTCCTTCCTTCCTTCTACTTCTTCTTTGTGTATCTCTGAATTGTGAATGGGGATGGTGTGATTAGTCATGACTTCTTAAAATACCTGTCATGTACTTTATATGTAAACTAGAGTGCACGAATTCATGCACCTTGAAAGGAACTGTGGGCGGAGAGGCTGCAGTGGGCACATGGGTGGGTCTTGGCCTGTTGTCTGCACCCTGCCCAGCGCCTTCCACCACAGCCCCCAGTCCCCTATCTGTCTTCAGCCCCCCTCCTGCTGCCACTGCTCCCATGCACTAATGGCTCTGGCCCTGCTTGCACCCACGGATGGCACGGAGTGATTGGGACCAGCACCAGCAGTGGGTACAAGCAGGGCTGGCACCATCAGTGGGTGCGAGTGACAACTGGTGCCTCAATTGCCCCTCAGGAGCAGGGGGAGGTGGAGGAGCCCACAGGGGTGATCGGTACTGGTGCCAGGCACCAGCCGTAGTTGCAAGTGGTGGCTTAAGCACTGGCTACGGGTGCTAGTGGGGCCAGCACCAGTAGCTGGCGGGAGTGGGGCCAGGTCTGGCAGTGGGTGCGAATGGGGCCATCACTGGCTACAGGTGTGAGAGGCAGCTGCCAGCCCCAATCACCCCTCAGGAGCAGGGTGAGCTGGAGAAGCCCTGAGAGGGTGATAGGTGCCCACAGCCACTGCTCACACCCACTTACGGCACCAAGCAATTGGGGCTGGCCCTGGGAGCCAGCAGTGGGTGTAAGCAAGGCCAGCACCAGCAGCAAGTGCAAGCATAGATGGGACTGCTGAGCGTGGGAACAAAGAATTTTCAATAACCACTAGAGGCTTGCTCTAATGATAGCAACCAGTGCCCAACCTTGGTCTGGCACCCCTGCTCACCTGCTCTAACATCCTGCCATGGCCGACGCCCTCCATGTTCCGTGCTCTGCCGCCTGCTGCTGATGCCTGCCATGTTCTGCATCCCCCCCCCCCTGCTGGTCACCACACATCATAGCAACCAGTTGTTCTGTTTTTCAGTTGTTCTGCTGCTCAGTCTATTTGCATATTAGGGTTTTATATAGAGAGGTTATACATTTGTAAACCCAATTTTATTCTAAATATCTTTGCCAGTGATATATTCTAGAATTTTACACTTGACACATATAATTAACCAATGCCACCTAAATAAATTTAATTGAAAAATAAAAAATATCTTTGCAGTATCCTTTTATTTTGGATATTTGTTTAATATGTTTTACTAACTTCTAATACACTTTTACACACTGCAGACCTTTGGTTACATGTGTTAGCCTTAAATGTTAATGTATGGTGATTTACTCTTAATTTGTGTTAATAATTTAAATATGTATTCAATATTTCCCTTAGGTAACCAACATACTATATTACTTTTCATAAAAGATATAAGCATGAGAACTTTAATTGTATGATTCTTTTCTCTAATGGTGTTATCTATTTATATATTGAATAACTTTTTAGTATTAATAGTAAATCTTATTTTAACATATTCAGAGAAAAGGTATAGCAGTATTTCAGAAATACATCAGAACATCTTCTGAAATTACTAAACATCTGTATTCTCTACTTATACAGGTTTAAATTGGGAAAAATCATTCCAATGATAAACAAGATTATGTTTCATAAAACTTGTTTGTTTGTTTATAGGGAGTTTGGGTAGCATAAATTATTCTTGTGTTTTCATAGCAGAGGAGAGTGATGAATGTAAACTTTCTTCATCTTAAAGTACAATCAGTAAAAACATTCTTCCTATTTATGGATCTTTGAACCTTAAATAATAATTGTATTCCAATTCTTTTAATTTTGTTGTGATGGTGTAGAAACACAATATATGTTCTTTACCCTAATAGGGCCATCAAGAGCAAGAGGGAGAACCCTCAGGGTCAATTGTTTTGGAAAGACAACAAGATCCATCTTTTTCGGAGGTAGGCCTAGTAATCTCTTAAAAGACATACTGGTTATTTTTATTAGTTTTACTTTTTAAAATATCATACTGTAAATAAAACTTTTATAATTTGCAAAGTTGTTTTCCAACTCTGCTCACTCCCTTTTTATTTTGTTTGATTTTTTTTCGTAGTTAATTTTTCTTTTAAATCAGCACATATTCTCAGAAGGGATCTTTGTATACCATCTATATAGGTGGTAGATGTTTACTTTTACTTGTTTCTATAGATATAAAGCTACTGTAGCATAGTAGAAATCATCAATTGCACAATATAATTATGTCTGTATTACCACTGATTATTCCCACTGAAATTTATCATACTACACAAAATGCCAACGCTTTTATTCTATTAAAACCTTTATATCCATAAGCCATGCTGTATTGAAGTCCTTTTGATTTTTATTATTTAAGCAAACATTTTAAAAAAGACATATTAAGAGCAATTGTGGTTTCTCATACTTTGAAAAATATTTTTTGCTTTTTATATCCTTCCTCGGTCCCTTCTGGTTCCTTGGTTATTTCTTCAAGAGAAATGTGGTGATTTAATTCTTAATGTTTCTAAATAGGATGAGGGATCTAATACCAACAATGGCTTTTACTCCAAAATATATTCATTTATTAATGGTTGTGATATGTATAGGTATATACATTTCAGGTGCACTTCCATAAGATAACTAGAAATATGTTTTGACTTGTGAGATTTAGGTAAAAATAAAATCTTCTCTCTCTAAATAAAAACCAAACTAATTTTGAATATATGAAAAGGAAGACCTTAGATGAAGCAAAATTATCACATTTATTGAAATCAGAATGATAAGAGAGAAGCACAGGCATGGCCAATTTGACTTTGACTTTCAGCTAATGACATCTTAGAATGCCCTCATAGCTGGAAATGTCTTGGAAATGTGTAGCTAATTGGTGACATGGAACTGTTTAATTATATAAGAATTATCCCATCTTCTACTTTCAATGAGCAGTTTGCAAGGGAATCGGGGTTACTTCAGCCTTTAAGGAAGAAATAAAATGTTGTATTGTGGACTCTGCAGGGATGAAGCCAGTGGCTATGGATTTTCTTTTCTGATTCTAGAGAGAGTCATATGGTTATGGATTGCAGAGTCAGTGCTTAAGACCCTCCCATAGCCCCCTGCTGTTTTTGTGAGCCAACAAAGAGTTCAGTTAAATGTATCCTGGTTGAGGGGTGGCAGCAGGTTGAAAATCAGTCTGTTTATTTCATAGTGACTTGGTGATGCAAACCTCAGACCCATTGTATTACATAGTGTTACTCAGCCTGTGTATTTAATAACACATTCTTTGTAGGATTATCAAGGTGTTATAGATACTCCTATGGACTTCAGCACTGTGAAAGAAACTCTGGAAGCAGGAAACTATGGTAGTCCTCTGGAATTTTATAAGGATGTTCGCCAAATATTCAGCAACTCCAAAACTTATACCTCTAATAAAAAATCAAGGGTATGTAAAACCTGTATTAGGTGGCTTGATCCTCTAAGCATCTAGTTATATATAGCACGCAGCTTTTTCTTTCACCAGTTTTAAAATTGCTAAAAAAGTATATACTACAATTCTGACATCGCTACAAAAGTTTGATTCTTAGTATTTCTCTGGCAGTTTATTAGGCATGCATAAAGACACATTTAAGCAGTCATTCCGGAATTAAGCACCTCTTTCTTTCTCCTACCTGCCTCATCTTTGTTCTTTATTAATATTTTATATCTACCAGAGGGAGGTCAAGGGATGGAGAGCTAGTAATTAAGTACCTTTAATATGTCCAATAAATAACTTTATAAATAAAAGGGGTTAACAGTATTAATTTATATATTTGGATTAGCTCTGCATATTTATATTCTCTTTATTATAACAAATAGTGAACCATATTGGGAAGTTATAACTGTGTATTCATACTCACATTTAGTATTTCTATATTTTATAAGAACTTAAATATCTTGAGAACAAAAAAGTACTACTAATAATTTTTGTGTTTTGTAACCACTGAATATTATTAACTTTTAAATAAGTTGCACAATAGGTATATAACTTGCCCACTTTCAACTCATATAAAATGAATTTTCACCAATTTCTGCAGGCATGATTTTTTCACATTTGATTTTATTTCCTACACTTATTATACTTGCATATGGTTATATATTCTTTAAAACAAATTTTATACTTTGAAACTTTTTGAACCTTTTCCCATGTCATTATTACTCTTTGAAAACAGACATTTTAATGTCTCCACGGTATTTTATTATATGATGTTTTTATATTATTTAACAAGCATCCTAGAGCTAGAGATTTAGGTTG
This sequence comes from Murina feae, assembly GCA_004026665.1. Classification (NCBI taxonomy): domain Eukaryota; kingdom Metazoa; phylum Chordata; class Mammalia; order Chiroptera; family Vespertilionidae; genus Murina; species Murina feae. The sequence goes on along the minus strand of PVJC01025233.1, from coordinate 16,585 downwards.
TTTTTAGTTTTTCACTTTACATGAATAAAGTTGTGGCTAACATCTTTAACATACTTGAACATAAATATTTTGTGTGTGCAATTCTCTGATATTTTTTTCTTGGACAAGTTTTTCTGTTATTCCATCCTTGAAAGCTTAATGATGTGATAAAACATTTGTTCTAAAAATAGTCATATTTTCTCCAAACAGTGCACAAGTGATTAGAGTAACTGAGTGAGATACAGTTTTAAAAACAGACTTTTATAACTTTATTGAAAACATGGTAATTATGTTAACATTACCATAGGATTCTTTTTATTCTACCCTTCCCATTTTATCTTTTAAAAACCCTTATTAATTTTTGGTTAAAAATGGTATCTTGTTTTAATTCTTCAGGAAGAATTTTTCAAGTGTATTGAATAACACATATTTTGTATAAAAGAATGATGCTGATAATGGCCCAGGCATGTTTATGCCTTTTATTTTTTATATAATTGAAGTAGTTGCTAAAACAATACTAATTTCTACTTTTTCAGATCTATAGCATGACACTGAGGTTGTCTGCTTTATTTGAAAGTCATATTAAAAATATCATCTCTGAATATAAGTCAGCAATCCAGAGTCAGAAGAGGAGAAGGCCACGGTACAGAAAACGTCTGAGAAGCAGCAGCAGTTCATTATCAAGTAGCACAGCTCCTAGGTATATTGCAGTGATGTAGTATTATATATTTTCAAAGCATTTTGTGTATATTACCTCATTTCTTAAAGTTTATTGAATAGTTTGAGGGGATTCGAACACCCAAGAGATTTATTTAAAGAAATCTTGTACCTGTACAAACTGGAGGTGGTAACCCAAAGCTTTGTTCATGTGGATTTTGTTATACCAAAACCTTCATATTTTAATGCTTTAAATGTAACTTCATTATATTACCAGTTTGAACCATTTAACTTAAATTATTGGTCATATTTTTTTGGTCACCTAAGCATTTTGTATTATACTACCTTATCGTAATATGATGCTAATAGAAAATTTTTTCACTGTTACATATTTTTACTTGTAGTCCAAAAGGGAAACAGAAACAAATGAAGTTGCAGCCTAAAAATGACCAGAATACCTCAGTGTCTTATGCAAGGACCAGCTCTCCTTTCTCGTCTCCTGGTAAATGTCTTTAGAATTAGTATTATATATTTCAGTTTAATACTGATATTCATGATATAGAAAAAGACAGCATGATTTATAGTACAAAGAGCAATGAGTTTGGATATGGAAAAGTTGTGTTTTATTTCCAATTCTTTTCTCTAGCTGTGTAGTTCTAGGTTAGACATTAGGCCATAAGATTAAGTGTCTTCATATTTTAAATGAAGGTGTTAAAACTAGATGCATTTTTAAGTTTCTTAGCTTTAAAAGTCTGTAATTTTATGATTTTTAACATCTACTATATTTCAGAGTACTGTCTACAATATATTTGCCAATGTAAGAATTAGGGATTCATTATGTGAGGAAGTGTTTTCCTTAGACAACATCTTTAACAGCTTGAACATAAATATTTTGTGTGTGCAATTCTCTGATATTTTTTCTTAGACAAGTTTTTCTGTTATTCCATCCTTGAAAGCTTAATGATGTGATAAAACATTTGTTCTCAAAATAGTCATATTTTTTCCAAACAGTGCACAAGTTATTAGAGTAACTGAGTGAGATATAGTTTTAAAAACAGACTTTTTATAACTTTATTGAAAACATGGTAATTATGTTAATACTAGGGGCCCAGTGCACAAAAATTTGTACACTCGGGGGGTCCCTCAACCCGGCTTGTGCCCTCTCACAGTCTGGGACCCCTTGGGGGATGTCCACCTGCTGGCATGCCTGGCCAGCCTGGGTGAGGGGCTGATGGCTGTTTGTAGGCTGGCCAAGCGCCCCAATGGGTACCCTTACCCCATGGGGGTGTGGCCAGCCTGGGTGAGGGGTTGAGGGCCATTTTCAGGCTGCCCACAGTCCCTTCAGGGTTTGGGTCCCTACTGGGGTACCTGGCCAGCCTGGGTGAGGGGCTGAGGGCCGATTTCAGGCTCCCAACAGTTCCTTCAGGGTTTGGGTCTCTACTGGGGTACCTGGCCAGCCTGAGTGAGGGGCTGAGGGCCATTTTCAGGCTGCCCACAGCTCCTATTGACCCAACGTCCCAGTGAGGCTGGCTGGAATCAGGTTTCTGAGGTTTATTTATCTTCTATAATTGAAACTTTGTTACCTTGAGTGGAGGCCTAGGCAGGTAATGAAGCCTCCTGTTTGCTTCAGCTCCATGGCTGCCAGCCTCTATCTTGGTCGTGTTAATTTGCATACAGCCACTCTGATTGGCTGGGGGTGTGGCTTGGCTGGTGGGCGTTGCTTAGGTGTCTCAGAGTGGTGATTAATTTGCATATTACTCTTTCATTAGAGTAGATTACAATCTTTTTAAATGTAAGTTTCAGATGCTGCTGAAGGGCTTTCACTATATTTAATTGATGATGAGTTGGATGGACCACTTTCTTCATCAAGTTTCAGTGGATATAGCCGAAGTGGAAATAGCCATGATCCAGGGAAAGCCAAATCATTTCGGAATCGAGTTTTGCCAATTAAACAAGGTAGGAAATAAATATGGACATGGTATTTATTCTTTGTTCCTTTATAATGACAGATTAATTGTTTAAAAGATAGTGTATTTAGGTTATAAAAATTATCATGTTCTTATAGTTAATGAGTATTTTAATATTGTCGAATTTGACTCAGACAGGGTTTCATATCCATATAACTAGGAAAAGCCTCTTAGCAGATGTCCAAAAATTCCAAATGTATTTCAGTCTTTTGAAATAAAATATAAAATGAATAGGGAGAAACAACTGAATAAAGGGCACCTTACCCAAGCACATAAAAACCAGAATGTTAGGCACATTTAGGATTATTTGTATATTAATCATATTAATAAAAATGGCAAAAAAAGTCAAAAATCACCTTTAAATAAGGCTCAATTTTTAAAAGCCTACCCCAATTTTTAAAAAAGGGTTTTGTTGACCAATGAGCCTTCTTTTAGTCAACATCTACATCTACCACTTTATTCTGGTTTTTTAGTTACATATAACTAAGATATTCTCTTCCCTCAGAACCTGTTATCTCAATAATTCAGTGGTTTTCACATTCTGTACTGCCTATTTTTTCAGTAATCACAGAGCTACTTTAGGAATTTTTCATTCAACCAGGGCAACTTATTATTCATGTAATGAGCTTCCATATAACTTTTATTTGTTGAACAATTTTCACTGATTAAAAAGAAATCACTGACCCAATAATTCATTATCACATGCATTTTTTGCACCATGTCAGGGGATGTCATTTATAAATAGCTGAAGGTTATTGTTATGTAGACTTTATTCTTATACTTAGCCCTATGTTATGGACCTTGAACATGTTCAACGAAGCTTCTAATGTGTTCATCTATTTGAAGTTTGTGAAGAATATTTGCTGTATTTTTAGAAATATCTTTATAGGAGTCTATATTTTTATTTCATATATGTTTTATTAAAAGATCAAGTAGCTTATCCATTGTTATTGAAGTACCAAATGACTCAAAAATACTTTCTAAAGATATATTTTATATTAGTTGCATGAGAAATATTATTACACTAGAGGCCCAGTGCATGAAATTTGTGCACGGAGTGGGGATCAGGCCTAAGTGGGCAGTCGGACATCTCTTTCACAATCCAGGACTGCTGGCTCCCGACCTCTCAACTGCTGATTGCCCCTAACCACTCCCCTGCCAGCCTGATCAATGCCTAACTGCTCCTATGCCAGCCTTATTGCCCTTAACTGCCCTCCCCCTGCCAGCCTTGTCCCCCTCAATTGTCCTCCTCTCCCAGCCTGGTCCTCCCAACTGCCTTCCCCTGCAGGCCTGGGTCCCTCCCAATTGCCCTTCCTTGCTGGCCATCTTGTGGTGGCCATCTTTGACCACATGGGGGAAGCCATCTTTGACCACATGGGGACAGCCATATTGTGATGGTCAATTTGCATATTACTCTTTTATTAGATAGGATATCTGATTATTTGAAGATAATTATTGCATTTATTTTCCCCAGTTTTTATCTTTGCTCTCTCTTTTGTTCCAGCTGCATGTTACATACTTATGGCACCTCTCATTGTGCCCTTTCTCTTCATTACCAGGCTTTTAGAAAGGGTAGCTTATACTTCCTGCCTCTGTTTTCTTTCCATCTAAACATTCACATTTACCCTTTATAGTCTGGCTTCTTCCCCCTCCACTCTATGAAAGTTGTCTTCACTGACCAGTATCCTTTTCATAGTCCTATCTTCTTGATCTATCTATATCATTGCATGCTGTTGACTACCCTCTAGGAACTCTACTGCCTGGTTTCTGTAGTACTGCTTCTCTTATATCCCTGTTTCTCCTGTATTAATATAGTCTATTTATTTTTGTTTGTTTTTCTTTTTTTGTCTTCTACAAATAAAGGTATCTAATTGCCATATCAATTATCTTTATGCTGATGACTCTCCAAATTCCTATCTAACCCTAACATCTCTATTCTACCAGTCTCGTTTCCAAGTGCATCCTAAAAAATTTCCATTGGGTGCTTATCATTCATCATTCTCAAGCTTGCTTGTATTTCTATACTCACTATTTTAGTTGATGGTACCACCATCTTCCTAGTCATCCACTATAACATTTTACAGTTTTCTTTGACTCTCCTTTGACTCCTCATATCCAGTCACTTGCTAAGTTTTGTGAATTCTACAATTCTTTAATACCACTTAAATCTCTTATCTACAGTTTCTATTGCTATCATCTAGTATTTTAGTCAGCTTGGGCTATCACACAAGACACCACAGACTAGATGGCTTAAACAACAGTTATTTATTTTTAGCCACTTCATTGAGATATCATTGACATAAAAAATGTACATATTGCCCTAACTGGTTTGGCTCAGTGGATAGAGCGTCGGCCTGCGGACTGAAAGGTTACAGGCTCAATTCCAGTCAAGGGCATGTACCGTGGTTGCAGGCATATCCCCAGTAGGGGGTGTGCAGGAGGCAGCTGATGGGTGGTTCTCTCTCATGGATGTTTCTGACTCTCTGTCCCTCTCCCTTCCTCTTTGTAAAGAATCAATGAAATATATTTTAAAAAATTTTTAAAAATGTACATATTTAAAGTGTACAACTTGATGTTTCAATATACGCATACACTGTAAAATGGTCACCACAATCAAATTAATTAACATCTCACCTTTACATGATTACTGTGTCTGTTTGTTGAGAAAATTTAAGATCTATCCTCCTAGAAGATTTCAAATATGCAGTACAGATTGTTCATTATAGTCACCCAACTGTACATTAGATATCTAGAACTTATTCATCCTGAGTAACTGAATGTTAGTTCCCTTTGGCTAACACCTCCCCATTTCCCCTCTCCCAGCTCGTGGCAACTACCATCTTGCTCTCAGCTTCTATGAACTTAATTGCAGGGATATGTTATAATAACACATCCTTAGCTGATCTTGTCATGTGGACATCATAAAGTTTACAAACTTAGATAGTATTGCCTACTACACATTAGGCTATATGGCATAGGCTACAAGCCTGTACAGCATGCTACTGAATAAAACAACACAAGATTAAATCAAACACAAGATAATGATGCAGTCTAGAGACACAGTGAACATGAGATAAATGAGGCTGCTTACTGCTGGGTTAATATGGCATATGCTTTACAGCAAACTTTTTCAAGTAAAAAGAATACACTATAAAATAATAAAAAAGCATATTATAGTAAATATATAAACCAGTAACATAGTCATTTATTATCATCAAGTATTATGTACTGTACATAATTATATACTCTGCTATGACTGGCAGTGCAATAGGTTTCTTTACACCAGCATAACCACAAACATATTGCATGATGTCATTATCATGGCTATGGCATCAATAGGCAATAGATAACTATTTTTTCAGCTCCAATACAATCTTATGGGACCACTGCCATCATATATGCTATCATTGATCAAAACATTGTTATACAGTGCATGACTGTATTTTAGATTGCCATATAATGATATCATACAATAGTTCTTTCTCTGTGTCTTGCTTATTTTGCTTAGTTAGCATAATGTCTTCCAACTTCACCCTTGTCACAAATGCCAAGATTTTCTTCTTTTTTTAAGGCTGAATAACTCATTATATATATAATTTCCATATCTTGGCTATTCTGAATAATGCTGCAATGAATAAAGGGGTACAGATTTCTTCAAGATCCTGATTTCAATTCCTTTTGGTACATAAACAGAAGTGGAATTACTGGGTTATATGGTAGTTCTCGTCTTAATTTTTTGAGGGACCTACATACTGATTTTCATAATGGCTGTACTGATTTACATTCTCATCAAATATGTGCTAGGGTTCTCTTGCTGCCACATCCTTGCCAACACTTGTTATCTTTTATTTTTTTGATACTAGCCACAGTAACAGATGTGAGGTGATATCTCATTAATGGTTTTGATTTGCATTTTCTTGACAATTAGTGATGTTAAGTACCTTTTCAAATACTTAAAAGAGACATTTATTTCCTCACAGTTCTGAGACCTCAGAGTCCAAGATAAAGATCCCAGCAGGGTTGGTGTCTGGTATAGGTCTCTTCTTGGCTTGCTGATGGCCACCTTCTTGTTGTGACCTTATGTGGCTTTTTCTCTGTGCATCCACAGACAGGGGGAGAGAGAACGAATATTCGTGTCTGTTCTTTTTATAAGGACACTAGTCGTAATTCATTATGGTCCACCCTTGTGATTTCACTTTAATTAAAACTTCCTTAAAGGCCCTATCTCTAAATAAAGTCACATTGGGGGTTAGGGCTTCAATATACATAATTTGGAGGGTAATGTAATTTAGTCCATAACCCCAAGACTATTAGATTAATCTTGTATCTTTGGTTTTCATCCAACTCTAGGCTTTTCTTTTTCCACTATTTCCAGTATACTCTTCTGTTTTCTTCCTACTTTACTGATTATTCTTCCCAATTATCTTTGCCTATTCTTTAAATATTCAAATATCCCAAGTCTTAATCTTCTATCATCTTGCTTTCTTAATGAGTTCTCTCAGTTCTCTTGACAATAAATGTCATCTTTACTGAAAATTTCCAAAATTATATTTCTAGCTCTGAGTCTCCCCTGAGCCTCTAGACTGGTATATCCACCTATTTGTTTATTTGTTTTTTAATGTATTTACTTGTGCTTCTGGTAGTATTTAACACTGGAATCTTTATTTCTTCACTAGTTTGCCTAAACCTATTCCTCCTTGAGTGTTCCCTAACTTAGCAAAACATCTGTAACATTCACCCAGTTGCAGGTTATAAAACTTAGTAGTTGACCTTCATTCTTTGCTTAACACCTGACACCCAATCCATCAACTATTATCCTCAGTTGGAAATTTAAAAATAAAGCTTTCTTCTGGTGGCATCACTAGAAGGAAATATTCCAAATCCAGTCATTTTTCAACACCTCTATTTTTACACCCCTCATCATATGTTACCTTCACTATTGAAATGGACTCCCAGCTGATTGCTGCTTCCAGTCATCCCCTTCTATAATCCATTCTCTATACAGCAACCATAGCACTCTTATTTATTTATTTATTTATTTGTTTGTTTGTTTGTTTGTTTATTTTTCAAATCTTCATCTGAGGATATCTTTTTATTTATTTTAGAGAAAGTGAAAAAGAGAGAGAGGAGAGAGAGATTTGGTTGCCTCCTGCACACACCCTGACTGGGGAACGAACCCACACCTGGGTATGTGCCTGACAGGAATCAAACTCACTACCTTTCAGAATACATGATGATGCCCCAACCAACTGAGTCACACTGATGAGGGCCCACAGCACTCTTTTAAAAATATAAATCAGATTCCGTCATTCTTCAACTATAAAACTCTTCACTGGCGGTCATCTCCTACTACTCTTTTTTTTTCTCTTCCACTCTAGTTATACTGAGTTTCTGTATCCTTTGATGGATGTTCTTTCCCCAGATCTAACTTCATTCAGTTCTTTTCGTAGATACTACCTCTGCAGAAAAGTCTTTCCTATATAAAATATCCCTCGAACATCACATTCACAGTCTATTTTTATCTTTTATTTATAACATGTATTATTAATTAAAATTTTGTTATTTAATTCTTCATTTCATTGTCTAGCAAGTTTCTCCTACTAAAACATAAATTAAAAGAGCAAGGACTTTGTCTCATAATTGACACATTTCAAGCTCCAAGCAATGCCTGGGCCATAGTAGATAATCAGTAAATATTTATTCAGTGAATGAATGAAATTATTCTGATACATGTTTCCAGAAAATTCTTTTTAGAGTTCAAGCCCTTAAAATTTCTGCCTAGCTACCTAACCACCCATCATCCTTCCACATTCCCCCTTCAAAAAAGCAATCAGACAAAATCAGAGCTTTATTATCTTCTTCATTTCTAACAGATTTAAATTCATACTGCAACACTCGCTATGCTTTTACCTCATCTATCTTTTGGTATAAATATTTTTTATAGATTGCTTATGTTACTTTTGAACCTAAATAACCATCTTACCAATGTCAAAGCTTAACTTTAAATAATCATTCATCTTGATTTAGATCACTCCCTTGATGGACCCGTTACAAATGGTGATGGCAGAGAGCCCCGGACAGGAATCAAGAGAAAACTACTTAGTGCATCGGAAGAAGATGAAAGCATGGGAAGAGAAGACAAAGAGAAGAAAGAATCAAAAGAAAAATCACATTTATCTTCCTCAGAGAGTGGAGAGTTAGGATCCAGTTTAAGTTCTGAAAGTACCTGTGGTTCTGATTCTGATTCTGAATCAACTTCCAGAACAGATCAAGATTATGTAGATGGAGACCATGACTATAGCAAGTTTGTACAAACCAGACCTAAAAGAAAACTCAGAAAGCAATATGCCAATGGAAAAAGAAACTGGAAAACAAGAGGCACAGGAGGAAGGGGCAGATGGGGGAGATGGGGAAGATGGAGTAGAGGAGGCAGAGGAAGAGGAGGCAGGGGACGAGGGGGTCGAGGAAGAGGTGGAGGTAGTACCAGAGGGAGAGGAAGAGGGAGAGGAGGAAGGGGTGCTTCTAGAGGAGCCACCAGAGCCAAACGTGCACGTATTGCTGATGATGAATTTGATACCATGTTTTCAGGACGTTTCAGTAGACTGCCTCGAATTAAAACAAGAAACCAAGGCAGGAGGACTGTTTTATATAATGATGATTCTGATAATGACAATTTTGTGTCCACTGAAGATCCTCTGAATCTTGGTACATCCAGATCAGGCAGAGTGCGTAAAATGACAGAAAAAGCCAGGGTTAGCCATCTCATGGGATGGAATTATTAACAGTTAAGAAATTTAGAATAATTTAAAAAATTCAATGGCCTTCTACTGCAGGGAATTTACCAGGATATCTACAAAGCAAGTTGTGTGGGGACTTACGCTTCCTTTCACATTGGTGCTTTTCCATTATGCCAGTACACATTTGTTTCAAGACTTTTGATCTCCACACTTCATTTATTCAAACAAGCCTTATTCATTAGGCCTTAAATTTTAAAAAAATTCTGCGCACACACGTACACACGTACACACACACACACCACACACACACACACACACTACAGATTTACTACATTAAAGGAGCGTTCAGCTTCTTAAGAGTAGCATGAACATTTTTATCTCAGTAGACTATCCCTCTTTTGCTTTTGTATCACAGAAGTATAGCAGCTTCTTACAGAGTTTTATATAGTTTGTTTTTGCCATTTTGATTCCTGTACCCAGTAATAATAACTTTTGCACAATACACCAATCCTAAAGGCAGCTATTAAATGTTTACAGTTTCTATATTGTAAGAACGATCTGGATTATTTTACTCTTCCCAGGCCAAACTTTCAATAATTGTACTGAACTGAAGTATATATTTATACTACAGTTTTTTTTGGGGGGGTGGGGGGCTCTTGATATGCTTTTCATTGATTTGCTTAATTCATGTTAAAGGTGAGAAAGGGTTGGTGCCTTGTAAATACGTAGCAAATCTTTGTGGTGTGTTCTGATGTGTGCATTAACTTTATTAAAAAAGAATACTTGAGGTATCAATCTAGACAAGGTGCCAAATGCAAAAGTTTCTTGCATCCATTTTCTTTTCCCTATTATATTTTGTTGCATTAATAGAACTTGTGTAGCTTAACCATTTGAACAATCCTCATCCACAAAAAAAATAACTTCTTTGAATAGTAGCTCAGCTACCTCTATTAACTACAACTACTGGAAGCATTAAGGAAAATAGATACAGTTATTCACTGACTAAAGAGAAATAGGACAAGCTTGGTGAAAATAAATATTCATAAGTTATAAGCTGAGAGGTTAATCATATTGGCTCTCAAATTAATGGTTGTAATTAATAAACTTGTATAAGTATAGTATACTCTATATTAGACTTTTCTTAGAACATATTTATGTAAGTAGACTTGGGTGACTGCATATATATATATATATATATATATATATATATATATACACACACACACACACACACACACACACTGAGTGGCCAGATTATTATGACTGGCCAGATTATTATGACCACCCCATCAATACTTCGTTGGGCCACCTTTTGCCTTCAATACTGCGGCGATTCTTCTTGGCGTTGACTCCACGAGATGTTGAAAGGTGATGCGAGGAATCTGACACCATGCCTGATGAATAGCACTGTCCAGTTCTGTGAGATTTGATGGTTGTGGAACCAGTTGCCTGAGGGCTCTTTTAACTTCGTCCCACAAATGCTCAATTAGATTGAGATCTGGTGATTGTGGGGGCCACCTAAGCAAGGTAAAGTCTCCCTCATGTTCTTGAAAGCACTCCTGCACAATACAAGCACCATGACACGGGGCATTGTCTTGTTGGAAGAAGCCATTTCCATTGGGATATGCCATCAACATGATAGCATGAACTTGATTAGCAATGATACTTAGGTATGTTGTGCTATTCAGATGTTTGTAATGATCTGGCCCTCTAGCAGCTTCAGCGTGAAATTATAGCTAATTTGCCTACAAATATCAGGTGGTCATAATAATCTGGCCACTCAGTGTGTGTGTGTGTGTGTATATATATGTATGTATGTATATATACATATATATACATATATATACATACATATATATATATATATATATATATATATATATATATATATAAAATCTGCTGCCATTTACTATTTAACAGCTGTGAGAGAATGGTTTTCATTTGAATTTCAAAATATAACAAAACACCTAGTTTGAGTTGGAATGTTTTGGCTAACTAATATTTTGAATCAATATACATAGGTTCTGCTCATACCATTCCAAAAGGTTCTTTTGTTATAATCTTCCAGAAAAGAGCCTCATTGCACTGCATACTGATATTCTGAGTTATTATTTTAGAGGTGAAAACATTTTTCAACCCTTGTTGTCTTGTTTACAGCAGTAGAGTGCACATAGTTCCATCAGTGAGCTTGAGTTCCAAGGTCATTTTTATTCCGGAAATTTGAGAGTTTGCAAATTTGTTAGATACTTAGATTTTTGAGGTGGAAGGGAATATATTGATCTCTTTTTTTGTAACAGCAGATTTGTTGCACTTAGAACAAATTTGTGGGATAAAAGAAACTTTTTAATGTACGCCTAGTAATCCCAGGATATTTAAGCTAATGTGTTTGTTTCATGCTTTCAATCATTTCGTGCATCTGAAAAATCCTTAAGTGCAGAGGAAGGAGTACACACATAACTTTGCTTTTTTGGTTAGGTCAGGTGGGGGTTATTCTTGGACTAACATCTTTAAGCAATTTTCACTTGCAGTAGAATTGTTCAGGCTTTAAGAAAGTATTCTTGTGAATTGTTAATGGCACTAAATTCTGTTACTGGAGAGTAGATAAAGCTTTTTTTTTTTTAAGTCATTTTTTTCACTAAACCAAAACTACTTCTGATTGTAACTCAACTGCCACTTTTAACCATAGTATAGATTTAAAAATGTTCATATTTGAAACTCTACATTTGATTTTTGCTAAGATTTTTTGTTTGTTTGTTTTTAGTTTTTCATCTCTTGGGCATTTAGGCTAAATTTGTGCCTGTGTTTTCCTGGAATCAATAATACTTTGGCCTACCCTAATCAAAGTAACAGTTACTTAAATTCATGGCTATACCCAAATGAGTATCATGTATATCGTTTTAGTGTGAAATCCTTTGTTGACATTCTTCTATGAAGACCTGACCTCTTGAAATGTAGAAGAATGCCATTTATGTGATTTTAGCTGTCTGAAGCTTTATTTATAATTTATTTTGAAAAATAAAAATGCCACATTAATTCCCCAAATGTCAAGATTTTTTAGGTTTAGATACTTAGAATAACAAGGCTAAAGACATTTTAAGCATATTTTTTATGTAGTGAAATACTGTGAAAATACTAGTGACAGCATTTTGCTGTAATGTTGGTTTCAGTTATTAAGATTTAAAGAGTTAGTCATCAGGGTGTGTTAGATGAGCATAGTTATCATTTATTACAAAACAAACAGATCATTTCTGTTTGCATGCAAATTATTTTAATAATTGTGAAAATAAAAGTTTGGAAGATGTATTTTTACTTTTATATCTGGACTTTCTCCCCAATTTATACTTTGCTTATTTTGTAGCACTGCCTCCTGTGAATGTGATGTAATTTTATCACATTGACTATAATATCGCTTTAATTTTTTAGAGGCCCTTTAATCTAGATAAGATCTGGGTTCAGTCATAGCAAAGCAAGTAGGAAATGAGCTAAGAAGGTGGAAGAAAAGTCTAAATCTTAAATGCATTGCTAAGAAAGAAAAAAACCACTGTTATATTTAGGTTCATGAGAGCATACAGATAGATGTATAAGCCTAATCTTATGCTAGGTATTAGTAGTCAGCGAACTGTAATATTTCTCATGAATGCTAATAACATTAATTCCCAGCTTTAAGATCTTAGCATGGTATATGTTTATGAAAACCGAATTGTGTGTGTTTCCTATGGCTTGCTGTGTGTATCTCTTCCAGATTCAGATGCTCTCTAAAACATTCACTAGCCTGTTAGCCTAGTGACTAAATTTGTCCGTGTTTGTGCGCGCACGCACATGTATGTATGTAGATTTTGTCCAATTTGGCACACTTTTATCTCAGACATAAAAAATATCACTGTCTACCAATTCTTTGCCTGTTGTAAAGCGCTTAGTCTGTGTGTGTGTGTGTGTGTGTATATACACACATACTACTTGATCACTCATTTCATTATACCTTCTAGATAAACAGTCTAGGTTTTGTTCTATACATCTGTCCTATATTTTCTTTTAATTTGCCTTTCTTTCACTTGTTTCTTATTTGTTGGTTTCCCTTACCAGAGATCAAGCTTGTACTAGAATTATTCCATATAGCACATTGTTTCTCATAATAAAATTCATAAATCTCATCCATACAACTGTGTGCTCAGATAGTTAACTTGGTTTCCCAATAATTTGAAATAAATTTGAGTGATTAATCTTTTTTGCTTTTTTGGGAATCCTTTAGGTTGTCATCAGACAATAACAGTGATTTAAAGAGAAAGATGTGAATGCCACTTCTCACTTTCTGATGAAAACTTTTTTGAGCATTTTTCAAAATTTGTACATTTATGGTAGTGATAAATTAAACATCTTATATAAAACACACATATATGTTGGAAATTATTTTATGCACATTTACCAACTGGTACTTATCTTTAAATTTCGAATTTTCACATTCGCAAAAAAAAGACTTAAATCCTGTGTAATTTTTATTGTATTTTGATGTCCAGCCTTTTAGTTCTTGGGAAAGAAACAAAACGTTTGACATTTTAAAGTTTATTGTTTTAAATGTTATCCCCATCCACAACGTTTTTGTGGTACATGAGGCTATTTGAATGTTCTGTTGAAAATAGAATATTCTAAGATCACTTTTAAGTCTTGTTTTAAAAATTGGTATGAAAATATTTTCATGCTTTTTTGCTTTTCACCTCTTAGTGAAGTTTCTTTAACCAAATTTTAATTACCAAGTTCACCAAGTTCCGATTAAATTCTAATACAAATTTTAATTTTTTTCAATGTGCTATATTTTGTGGAATGTAGATTGCCCTCAATTTCTTGTAGCCTTAACCTTGATTATTTCCTTTTTCACCAATCCTCTCTTACTTACTTTAATCCTCATTTCTCTTTTTGCAATGAAGATTTTACCTAAATTAGCACACTTCAAGAAGACTGGTAATTTATGATTCATGGTGGGAGAAGTATAGTAGAAAGGCCCTGCAGTTTAGACTTAAGGTGTGTTTGTTTATTTATATGTATACCCATTTATTATTCCTATCTTAATTAAGTCTAAAATATCGGACTTTGACATATAAAAGCATGACAGGTATTTTCTAAAAAAATAAAACTATTGATACATATTAAAGTCGCCATTGGTAATTGACTTTTAAGTTCACATACAAAAAATATTTAGAAACCCAGTTGGGAAATGTGTTTTTTACATATGTCACCAGATACACATTAGGCAGTACTATAAATGTTAGTTCTTTAAACAATACTGTGGTGATGGCAATCAGTAATTTATTTCTTTGTCCTGTAACTTATCATCCTTGTCTTTTGTAATCCTTTACAATGTATTAACAAAGCTGTACCTTATGTTTGTTCTTAGTATACATAAGTTTTAAGATGGAAAATCATTCAGTTAATAGTTGCTGTGATGTTGTATGTGGGCAAAATGTCCATTAAACTGAAATTCAGTAAAGAAAGGTAAACTAGCCTGGCTTGGTTTATAAGAGATGTTTTGTTTGGCAGTTGTAAGTCATTATAAGCAATTATCTTCAAAGACAAAAAATACTGAACTAATTTGTTGCCATTCTTTATGGGATGTTTACAATAAAATTCCAAGTTGTTTGGAATCAGTTGCAGTCTTGCTGCTTTGTGCCTTAGGTACTAGAGATAAATTAACAAGAAGAAAGAAATATGGAGTTACCTTTTCATTATCCAGCTTCAGAGATTATAACATGTAGCTCTTGGATCCATTCTTGTTTCTTTGTCATGTAGTATTATTTTTAATCTGAGGACGTAGGTACTTCCTACTATCAAAGAAAAATTAGTCTTTTTTTTTGCTTTTGTCATTACAGATATTCTGGATCACTTTTAGGTAATAAATATATTAACATTTTTTAAATGTAGGTTGCTTGATGCACTAAAGTTTGAATCAACATTTTTTTGTAGAGCTTTTTGAAATGAATAGATTTAGAATGTCTTTATAGCTTATAAGTTTTAACAGCTGAGCTATGTATCCCTCGCATTCTTATTTATAGTATAACTAGATGCCCGGTGCATGGGTCCCTTGGCCTGGCCTGTGGGTATCAGGCCAAAACCGGCTCTCCGACATCCCCCTAGGGGTCCCAGATTATGGGAGGGTGGTTCTCGGATGATGCACTCCAGAATTGGGCTCCCTCCTCTCTTCTCTCAATATTGTGTCATTTTCTCTCTGTATCTGTCTCGCTTCTTTCATCTCACTTTCCCCTAAGTTTGGTGGTAACTGATGACTTGTGGGCATTTAGCTGCAAAATGCAATTATTTAGCAAATAGAATTTACTTAGCCTGGAATCTAGTCGGCCTAGGGCAGGACCCTGCTTAATGTCAGGCTCCAGCCCAGGCCCTTCTGTCCAGGTGGAGAGTCCTGTGGCAGTGAGAACTGCCTCCTTCCCTCCCTAGCGGTTGCCTGCTGGGGCTATTGTCTGCCCGGAATGAGGGAAGCTGCACCGAGAGTGGTAGTGGGAAAATTCACTGCCTCCACTGGAAATCGATATTAAGTGGATGGGCCAGTGGGGATGCCAGATGTCTGGCTGCAGCCACTAGGTTCTGAATGTCTCATCATTTAGCTAATTGAGTCAAAAAGTTTCTGGGCTTAGAGGCCCAGTGAGGAGCCAGACCCGAAGTGGGGAGCCAATGGGTTAGAAGCCCAGTGCATGGATTTGTGTGCTGGTGGGGTCCCTCGGCCTGGCCTGCAGAGATCTCTGATATCCCCTGAGGGGTCCCAGATTGTGAGAAGGCAGTTCTCGGGTGGCGCAATCCAAAATCTGGCTCCCTCTTCTCTGGTTCCAGGTGCATCACCCAAGAAACACAGCTGCCAAGTCACCACAGCTCAGCAGCTCCTATGTTGAGTGTCTGTCCCCTGGTGGTCAGTGCACATCATAGCTGCCAGTAGGACAGTCGTTTAGGCTTTTATATATATACTAGGGGCCCGGTGCACAAAAATTTGTGCACTCGGGGTGGAGGGAGTCCCTCAGCCCGGCCTGTGCCCTCTCACAGTCTGGGACCCCTCAGTGGATGTCCTATGATGGCCCCAGTCTGCCAGGCGCATTTTGTGTGTGTGTGTGTGTATGTGTGTGTGTGTCACCACTGGGGACCTGCCCCCAGCCGTATCTGAGGCTCGGAGCAGTCCTCCTGTGTGTGTCTACCTGCTGGGGGCCTGCCCCCAGGCACACCCTCAAGGCTTGGAGCAGGCCCCCCCTC
>PVJC01025232.1:0-24859 GCA_004026665.1 Murina feae | reverse complement strand
ATATTTTTGGATTCTTTTTTCTTTTGGCTTTTCCAGCTGGGTGGGTTTTGCTTCTTCATATTTCATATCTTTGACTTGATTCTTGCGATCCTCTCGTCTGCTGTTGGATCTCTGTATATTATTCTTTATTTCAGTCAATGTATGCTTAATTTCTAGCTGGTCCCTTTTCATATCCTCGAGGGTCTCACTAAATTTATCGGCGGTCTCTAGAATATTCTTGAAAAGCCTTATAACCGTGGTTTTGAACTCTATATCCAGTCGTTCGCTTTCCTCCATTTCTATCATTTGTGATCTGTTTCTTTGTCTCCACATTTTGGCTGCTTCCCTCTGCACTTTACCTCTGCACCTCCTTTGCGTCCAAGTCTCTTTCTAGTTGTAGAATTTCCACTCAGCCAGCCTTCCTGTGGGTCTGGGTGGTGTCCGTTTTTTCTTTTCCTTGTGGTTTTGTAATAGTTGTGCCCTGCAGCAATTCTGGTGTTCACCTATGCCGCCATCTTGATTTCTCTCTCCTGATTTTTTTTTTTTTTATAGAGAGAGGAAGGGAGCGGCATAGAGAGTCAGAAACATCGATGAGAGAGAAACATCGATCAGCTGCCTCCTGCACACCCCCTACCGGGGATGTTCCCGCAACCATGGCACCTGCCCTCGACCGGAATTGAACCCGGGACCCCTCAGTCTGCAGGCCGACGCTCTATCCATGGAGCCAAACCGGTCAGGGCAATTTATTGTGTTTTAAAACATATTTTTATTGAGTTCAGAGAGGAAGGCAGAGGGCAAGAGAGAGATAGAAACATCAATAATGAGAGAGAATCCTTGATCAATTGCCTCCTGCACGCGCCACACTGGGGATTGAGCCGGCCACCCGGACATGTGCCCTGACCGGGAATCGAACTATGACCTCCTGGTTCATAGGTTGACACTCCACCCCTGAGCCTCGCCGGCTGGCTGTATGACTTTCATACCTCGTAGGTTCTGACATAGTAGCCGCAGCTGCCTCTTACCTCCCCATGCCCCACACGCCTGTAACATTCCATATGCCCGCGAAGCAGTCAGGATTTATCACGGTGACTCAGTGCCTACTGGTTCTCGCTGTGCCTGCGAGCGCCGGCATTCTGTGAGTTTATTGCTTCCTTGCGTTTTTTATTGCCACATCCAACCCTAGGAGCTGGGAACTCATAATGCATGAGGCGCAGGTTCAATTTTCAAGGAGTTCAAGGTCTGCTACAGCCCCGGAAATGGGCAACCCCAATGTTCAGCCGCGTGGACTTCTGTGGACCTAGTCCTGGGAGGGTAGTTGATAGAGCCCAGTCTGGGGGTTCCTACAGGTAGGGACTGGCCTGAGCCTTAACGGGAAAGTCAATTGCATAGGTAAATAGGCCGGATGGGGGAGCAGAAGCAAGATCTAAAGAAAACCAGCGTGGGCAGATTTCATGTATTTAGGATGAACTTGGTCCTGGGTAAGTCAGACTCCAGTTTCCCAGTTCCTAGCGCTGTGACCTCGGGCAAGTCCTGTGACTCAGCGGAGCTTCAGTTTTCTCACGTTTGGAGTGGACATGAGGACAGCTACCCGGCAGGGATGTGGGGAGGATTCATGATGTAAACGCTGTACACAGTGTCTTGTCCAGAACACACATAGACAACAAATGGGAGCTGATATCGGGCGATGGGGGGCCCTAGAAGGCGGTTGGGTAGGGGTGAGGCTGGATCAGCTCTAGGAGAAGCAAATATGCCTCTGGGGCCATGTGGGACACGGACTGGAGGGGAGAGGCGGGGAGTATGGTTCCCTAGAGCTGCCATAACAAATGCCAGACCGGGTGGCTTAAACAACAGAGATATAGCCTCTCACACATCTGGAGGCTGGAAGTCTGAGATAAAGGCGTCAGCAGGGCTGGTTTCTCCTGAGGCCTCTCTCCTTAGCCTGTAGATGGCCACCTTCTCCCTTTGTCTTCACAGGGTCTTGCCTCTGCACATGTGTGTCCTCATCTCTTTCTCTCTCTTTTTTAAAAATATATTTCTTTATTGATTTCAGAGAAGAAGGGAGAGGGAGAGAGAGATAGAAACATCAATGATGAGAGAGAATCATTGATCGGCTGCCTCCTGCACGCCCCCTACTGGGGATCAAGCCCGCAACTAGGGCATGTGCCCTTGGCTGGAATCGAACCTGGGACTCTTTAGTCTGCAGGCTGATGCCCTATCCATGAGCCAAACTGGCGAGGGCCTCATCTCTTCTGATAAGGAGACTAATCCTACTGGATTCGGGCCCACCCTAAAGACCTCATTGTAACTTAATGGACTCTTTATAATTACCTCTTTAAAAACCCTATCACCGAATACATTCATTTTGGAGGTACTGGGGGGTTAGGACGGCCACATGAATTCAGCCCATAACATTGGGAGACTGCGGTAAGGATACAGATAAGAAAAGACAAGGCTGGAGTTGGGGACATGGGTGTCAAGGGCAGGGGAGAGGGCCGAGAGTCGGGCAGGACACAGCTTGGAGACTGATGGGCTGTGGAAGGAAGGGGGAGGGTCTGGTTTGGAGACTGGGTAACAGTGGGTACCCCTTCAAGATTGAACCCCATGATGGGGGGGGGCGGGAAGGAGATGTGTGTAATACTTTTAATGATAAAGAATTTAAATAATAATAATAAAGATTGAACCCCAGAAGGGAGAACCGGTTGGTTAACTCCTGACCCCTTCCCTTCCCTCTCCCATCCTGCTCTCCTCCCCCTGTGGGCTTCAGGCCATCTGGACCCGCTTCTTTCCTGCCGTGGAGGCTCTGAGGGCTGCTCTGGCCCAGGGAACTCTGGGGGACCTTCGCATGGCTCGGGCGGAATTTGGGAAAGACCTCACTCACGTACCGCGGGCCGTAGACTGGGCCCAGGCGGGCGGTGGCCTGCTGGACATCGGTATCTACTGCATCCAGTTCATCTCCATGGTCTTTGGTGGGCAGAAGCCAGAGAAGATATCGGCCGTGGGAAGGCGCCATGAAACAGGTATGGTCTACTCTGAGCTATGTGATGGTGACCCCCTCTTACCGGGTGCACTGACCTGGGAGTACGTCTCCTAGCCTGTGAAAACCAGGCGGGACTGCTGAAGAAATAGCCTGCAAGAAGTTAAAGAGGATCAAGTATGGTCAGGCTCTGTATTTGGATTTTGCTAATCCTCATACAAAGAACTCAATCTCTCTGAGTCTGAATTAGTTACTTACTGAACTGAGTCCAGCTCGGGGCCCATGGTGAACCTGAGGGGGCGGGGGTGGTGGTGAAGGATTAAAGAAAACAGACAAGAGAATGTAGCTGGGGCCAGGTGGATCACTGCACCTGGATGAGGAAACAGTGACACAGCCTGTAAGCCGAGTCTTTATTTTTTAGTCAGAGCAAAACAAGGGAGTGGTCAAGATGTTGACAATGTTCTTGAGTTTCAAATCTCCTTAATTACATGCACCTGAGAACTCTGTCAAGC
The DNA here is from genome assembly GCA_004026665.1 of Murina feae. Taxonomy (NCBI): domain Eukaryota; kingdom Metazoa; phylum Chordata; class Mammalia; order Chiroptera; family Vespertilionidae; genus Murina; species Murina feae. The sequence continues at coordinate 21,394 of PVJC01025232.1, read as the reverse complement.
TTTGTTTTGGCAGCACTTGCTGCACCTCCTACAGCCCACATCCCTCAGCAACCTAGGACCACAGGGTCGGACCATAAGGTCAAGCTTACAACCATAGCCTTTGGCTATAATTGTGCTGGGAGGGCTTTGCCTTCCAAGCTGGGACTTGTATGTGGCTTTGCCACAAGAGGACTGTGCCCTCTCATCAGTCTGAGGCTTGAACCTGTCCAAACGCTGTAGCCGCTCTCCACAACTTACTGGTACAATTTCAATAATAAGGTTGTTTTAAAAAGTTAATGAAGTAATTGTTGAGGCAAATTAAGCAGTTACTAAATATAAAGGATCATTATTTTTGAAGTTGTCACAGTTAGTCTTTGCAGCATAACAAACTACCCCACAATGTAGTGACCTCAGATAACAATCATTTATTCACTTGTGATTCTGTGGGCTGGGCTCAGCTGGAGTGGTTCTTCTGCTGGTCTTACTCACACAGCAGCCATCAGCCAGCTGTGCCACTGGAGCTGGATGTTCTAGGTGGCCTCTTAGGCTGGCCAGCTCAGGTGCATTCACATCTCAGAGTTCTGGCTGCAGCAAAAAGAGGGCAGGCCCCAATGTGTTTGCTAACTCTTCCCTGGCCCAACGCCAGCTCAGATGGCCACAAAGATGTGGTCATCTTTTCAAACAGTACCACAGAAGGCAACCAATAACCAGGAAAAGAATACCTGGGGTGAAGACTACATTTTTTTGTTGTTGTTAATCCTTGCCCGAGGATATTTTTCCATTGATTTTTAGAGAGAATGGAAGGGAGGGGGAGAGACACAGAGAGAGAGAGAGAGAAACATCAATGTGAGAGAGACACATCAATTAGTTGCCTCCTGGAGCCAGGGATGGAGCCTGCAACTGAGGTTGACTGGAATCAAGCCTTCAGTCTGTGGGCCAACTCTATCCACTGAGCCAAACCGGCTAGGACTGAAGGTCATATTTTAGAAAGCTGTCTCAATCTATTATCTGGCCAATTTCTAGGCTAAATAGTAGTTCTAACAACAGATCCCATTTATTAAGTGCTTCCTCTGCAACAGGGTTTTATTACCGGTACTAGAGGCTCAGTGCATGAAATTCATGCATGGGTAGGATTCCTAGGCTTGGCTGGTGATCAGGGTCGATCAGGGCCTTCCAGCTGCGGGCTGGGGCCTTTTTTCCTTCTGCACCACTCCCTTAGTGGTCAGCACATGTCATAGTGAGTGGCCAAAATCCCAGTGGGTTGAACTCCCAAGGGGACAATTTGCATATTAGCCTTTTATTATATAGAATGATCTCCCTGAGGTAAATATGTTACTGTTGTCCCCATTTTACAAATGAGCAAACTGAGGTTCAGAGACAGGAAGTGACTTATCTAGGCTCACATAGCAGACCCAGAATTAGAACTTGGGCTTGTCTGAGACCAAAGAGAACTGGCTCAGTAGGTTCTTCCAGCCATTGCATGACCAATGGGTTCCAGAACCAGGCTGGTACTTTCCTGTATTTAATTTTTTTGAAGCATTTAAGAAAGTGTTTTTATTTATTTTAGAGAGAGAGAGAAAGGGAGTGGGAGAGAAACACTGATCAGCTGCCTCTGTCATGCCCCCTATTGGGGGTGGAGCCCACAACCCCAGGCACCTGCTACCTCTCAGGGAATGGGACAACACTCAACCCACTGAGCCATGCTGGCTGGGGCTATTTAACTTGTAACTAATGCTCACCTCTCTCTTATTCTGACGTGCTTTATGCATTTTACATCCTTTAATGTAACGCTTGTAGCAACTTCTGTGAAGCCGGTTCCGCTATCCTCATTTTAGAGACGAGGAAATGGATTGTCACATGCCTATACAATAAGTATTTATGAGGAAGAAACTAAAGTTCAGAGAGGCAAAGTCTGTTTTTTTAAAGCATTTATATGCTTGTGTTTTGGTAACAGCTTACTGAAATAATTCACATACCATACAGTTTATTCACTCAAAGTGTATCACCCAGCTGGGGTGGCTCAGTGGTTGAGCATCAACTTATGGAGCAGGAGGTCACGGTTCCATTCCTGGTCAAGGCACACGCCCAGATTGCATTCTATCTCTCTCTCCCTCTCCCTTCCTCTTTGAAATGTATATATAATATATTTAAATATCCTATATAATAAAAGGGTAATATGCAAATTGACCCCAACAGCAGAACAACTGGGTATATTGGAATGACTGGTCACTATGACACACACTGACCACCAGGGGTCAGATGCTTAATGTGGGAGTTACCCCTGGTGATCATTGCATTCCCACAGTGGGAGCTCTGCTCAGCCACAAGCCAGGCTGACAGCTGCCAGTACAGTGGCGGTGGTGGGAGCCTCTTCTGCCTCCTCAGCAGCGCTAAGGATGTTCGACTGCAGCTTAAGCCTGCTCCCTGCTGTTAAGTGGACATCCCCCGAGGGCTCCCGGGCTGCCAGAGGGATGTCTGACTGCCAGCTTAGGCCTGATTCCCCGGGAAGCAGGCCTAAGCCAGCAGGCGGACATCCCCTGAGGGGGTCCCAGACTGGGAGAGGGCACAGGCTGGGCTGAGGGACCCACCCGAGTGCACAAATATTTGTGTACCGGGCCCCTAGTACATATATATTTAAACGTGTATCATTCCACGGTTTTAGTGTATTCACCATGTTTTGCACTTACCACTAGAATCAGTTTTAGAATATTTTTATTACTAACATACAAAACAATAAATAACCCAATGGTCCCAAACGGCTGAGCCCTAAGCAACCACTCACGTCTGTTCTGGCTCTGTGGGTTTGCCAGATATTGGGCATTTCACACAGACGGAGTCCTACCACACCAGGCCTTCTGGGTGTGGCTCCATCCCCTCACCGTGACTGTTGGTGGGGTTCCCCCCTGGGGTCGGACGTACCAGCGCCTCATTCTTTTTCACGGCTGCCGCGTTAGAGACGAGACCTCTTGCTCGAGGTTGCCAGGCAGGCTTTGCGGCCAGGCTTGCCCCTGTCCTGTGCCTCCTCTCCCCAGGTGTGGACGACACCGTGACTGTGCTGCTGCAGTACCCGGGAGGGGTCCACGGCAGCTTCACCTGCAGCATCACTGCCCAGCTCTCCAACACGGCCTACGTGAGCGGTACCAAGGGCATGGCCCAGGTGAGGCGCCGCCAACCCAGCTGGGACGGGGCCCTTCGCACAGGGTGGGGCCATCTGTGGCTGTTGGAGCTGGAGGCGGGCTGAACCAGTCTCTTCCCACCGTGGCTAAGAAACCCACCTCCGACCACCAGTGCACACTCCGAGCTCCTGCCTGAGGTGCAGCTGTGGGCCCTTAAAAACCCGGAGGAGTCCTGATAAGAAAGCAGTTCTTATCAGCCCCGCTTAGAGGGCGGTGGTGACCTTGGCGCTGCTCCCAGGACAGGATCCGGGCAGCGCTGAAGCTGCCTCTGGCCAAGTTGCCGGAGGGAAATCCTATTCTTAGCAGGAGCCTTTGGACCTGGCCCCAGCTGCATCGCTGCTTTCCATGTGGGCCTAGAGTTGGGTCTGGGGATAAGCGAGGCCCTGGGGCTCTGGAGCCAATAAAACGTCTCCTAGTGGAGCCCTGACCAGTTTGGCTCAGTGGATGGAGCGTCGGCCTGTGGACTCAGGGGTCCCAGGTTCGATTCCGGTCAAGGGCATGTGCCTTGGTTGCGGGCACATCCCCAGTGGGGAGTGTGCAGGAGGCAGCTGATCGATGTTTCTCTCTCTTTGACGTTTCTAACTCTCTATCCCTCTCCCTTCCTCTCTGTAAAAAATCAATAAAATATATTTAAAAAACAAAACAAAAAACAAACGTCTCCTAGTGGAGGCGGAGGTGCTGGATGGCGTCCGAGTGGAGATGGGAAGAGGCTTAAGCATCCCTTTCGAGAGGGAGCTGCCCCTGGGGACAGGGACACACAGGCTGCCAGGGAGGTGAGGCACCAACTCCCAGCGACCAGGTGTGGGGGCTCCGCCCGCCTAAGGATGGAGCGGGGCCTCAGCCCTTACCCACCAGGTGAGGGGGAGCCGGGCGCATGAGCAGCTCCAGGCAGGAGCCCCCAGCCGCCCTGTTTTCTGCCCCCAGATCCTAGACCCCTGCTGGTGCCCCACGGAGCTGGTGGTAAAGGGGGAGCGAAAGGAGTTCCCGCTGCCTCCAGCCCCAAGCAAGGAGTTCAATTTTACCAACGGGGCGGGCATGGCTTACGAGGCCCGGCACGTCCACGAGTGCCTGCGGAAGGGTGAGGACGGCGGGGCGGGCGTGGAGGGCCAGCGCGGTGAGGGAGGCGGGACGCTCCCCACCCCTCTGCACTCAAGCAGCCGCTTAGAACTACGTCTCCCAGGGCCCCTTGGGACACCAGGCGCCTGAGCCTTGCAGGCCGGTGCCCCGTGGGATTCTGGGGATTGTAGTTCTTTCTGGTCTTCGGGGTGTGAGTAGAAGGGGTTTTCTCACCGCTCCCCCCTTCCTCGCCCCCACAGGCCTGAAGGAAAGTCCTGTGATTCCCCTGGCGGAAAGTGAGCTCCTGGCCGACATCCTGGAGGAGGTGAGGAAGGCTATCGGCGTCACCTTCCCCCAAGACAAACGCTGATGTAAGCCCTCAGTAAATAAAGACATGGTGTAACCCCAAGAGATATTGGTGGTGATGGTTTGCCGGGGGCTGGAGTGAGCCCACCGTCCAAAGAGTGACTAGAAATGGACACAGACAAGAGAGGGGGTGAGTGCGGAGATGGGAGGTAATGTGGGGATAAGGACACAGATGTAATAATCAATAAAGAAATTTTTTAAAATGTTAGAAATGCAAAAAATATGTAAATAAATAAACAATAAATGGAAAAAAGAAGAGTGACTAGAGAATAGGTTGGGGGGGAGGAGGAGGGGGAGGAAGGCGGGTCAGGACCACATTTCCCACATCTCCTGGAGCAAACACCTGTTGGTCTGTCTCAGGAATCAGGAGAGATCGTGCTAACCACCTTCTGGTGAGGGTCAAACGGGCGGTAGGTGAACAGCCCATAGCAGACAGTATGTCCTCAACAAATGTTAGCTCATGGCCCTGTACCAGGAGGTCATGCCTTTCCCAATTGGCCTCCAGCAGCTCCAGGCCTCCGTTCAGGCACAGGGAGTCCTTTCAATAGGAAAGAAGGGATTTGCCTTCACGAGTCTTTCAGTGGCCTTGTTAGTAAAGCCTGGGTCCCATGCCCTCTGTACGGCAGGGGTGAGGTCATTCCCACCCAAATTACCAGCAGTGGAGTGGGCTATAAGTAGGGGCTTAGTCGGGATGAACTCTGTGCTCTCAGGCTAGATCTAACGTTCCTAGTTTCTATAGCCGTGAGTACAGGTTAGGTTATACTGCAGTAAGAAACACCACCCCCCCCCAATCTCAGCATAACAAGGTTTTTTAATTTTTATTTATTTTTCATCCTTATCCAAGGAATGAGGAGACTTTTTTCCATTGAGTTTTAGAATGAATGGAAGGAAGGTGGGAGAGGGGAAAAGAGAGAGAGAAACATTGATGTGAGAAAGACACCCTCCTTGGTTGCTTCCCACACATGCCCCAATGTGTGTGGGGGGGGGATGGGGGTGGAGATTATGGTGCACAGGTCGACACTCTAACCACTGAGCAACACTGGCCAGGGCATAACAAGTGTTATATTTTGGCTGAGGGAGAGTTCTGATCAGTATAAGTCTGGCACCTGGGCTGGCAGAACCTCTATAATCTAGAGTCCTGCCAGTCACTTTGGCCAAGGAAAGAACGCCCTGAACGTTCTTTAAGATACTGGTTTTTGTTTCTTTAAAATGTTTTTATTGATTTTGGAGACAGAGGAAGGGAGAGTGGGAGAGAGAGAGAGAGAAGGAGAGAGAATCATTGATGTGAGAGGGAAACATCAATCAATTGCCTTCCAAATGCATCCCGAACAGGGATCAAACCTGCAACCTGCTACCCTTTGGTGCCTAGGACGATGCTCCAACCAACTGAGCCTCACTGGCCAGGACTTAGTTTCAGTCTTTTAATTGTGTGGCAGAGATGGCTGGGTGTCCCCTAAGTAACCATTCACCTGCGATAGGAAAGCTACATGGGACTCTTGGCTGCACAGCTAAAGGCTACATCTCCCCGGCTCCCTTGCAGCTACTTTCTTGCCATGGGAATAGCTTCTGGCCAACAAGGTAAGTGCTGCATCTAAGCTGGGCCTGAAAAGGCAAGGAGCTCCCTTCCTTCGACTGGAGTGGGGTGTGGTGTTGGGCATTCATTGGCTGGACCATCTTACCCTGTGAGGTGGAAGCCCTGCATTGTGGATGGTGGAGCCAAAAGCTAGAAGGACAGAAGACAGACATCCCTATGGACGTAGGCCTGCCCCAGATCTGCCGGTCGAATTGGCAGCTGGAGACCCAGGAGAGCTGATGTTTAAGTTCAAGTCCGAAGGCCTGAATGCTACCGTATCAGAAGAGCTGGTAGTGGAGTTCTTTTTTTTTTTAATTGATTTCAGAGAGGAAAGGAGAGAGAGAAACATCAATGATGAGAGAGAATCATTGATCAGCTGCCTCCTGCACACCACACAATGGAGATTGAGCCCGCAGCCTGGGCACATGCCCTGACCGGGACCGCTTGGTTCCTAGGTCGATGCTCAGCCCCTGAGCTACGTCGGCTGGGCAAGATGGCAGCCCAAGACCCGGAAAGAACCAGTGTTTCTGTTGGAATCTGAAGGAAGAAAGTGCATGTCCTGGCGCTAAGGTGGCCGGGAAGAATTCCTTCTCACTCAGAGTAGGGTCTGCTTTTTGGCTCCATTCAGGCCTTCAACCGACGGGATGAGGTCCGCCCAGCTTAGGGAGTGGGGTCTGCTGTGCTCCGTCTACAGACTTACGTGTTAATCTGATCCAGAAACACACAGAATAAGGTTCTGGTCACCCTGTGGCCCAGTCGAGTTGGCACATAGAATTAAATGAGCCATTATAGTTCCCGACACCGGAATGTTAGTCACTGTTAATATCACTTGGGATTGCGTAGTCTTGGGCTGTTACATGAGAGGGGAATAAACCTCTGTGTTGTTTACGCCAGTTATGTTAGCCTTTGCTAAAGCAGTTGAATTGGTATGTCCACCTTATGTTTTCCAAAGACGCCTCCTGTCTCCACTCACTTCCCCAGTAAGAGGTGGAGTCTTGCCCTAATCGGCTTGGCTCAGTGGATAGAGCATCGGCCTGGGGACTGAAAGGTCCTGGGTTTGATTCCGGTCAAGGGCATGCACCTTGATTGCAGGCACATCCCCAGTGGGGGTGTGTAGGAGGCAGCTGATGGATGTTTCGCTCTCATGGATGTTTCTAACTCTCTATCCCTCTCCCTTCCTCTCCGTAAAATATCAATAAAATATATTTTTTAAAAATAGAGGTCGTGTCTCGTCCCCTTCCCGTGAGATTGAGTGGGCTTATGACTCACTTGTAGCCATTGGAACACAGCAGACGTGACGCTGGATGACTTGAGGTGGGGTCAGGTAATTCCTTGTGAGCTGAAATCCTCGTGGACTTCCGCCATCATGCAAGCAGTTCCGCTTCCTTGAAGCCACCAAGCGGTGAGAAAGCCCAGTGTATCCCACACAAAGAAACCAGGTGGTGTTTGATCAGATCTTGATCAAATCCAGGCTAAGCCTTTCCCAATGTCATCAACCATAGGCCTATGGAAGATAAAATGATTGTTGTTTTAAATCACTGAGCTCTGGCCTCATTACTTAGGTGGCAATAGCTAACAACAACAACAACAACAACAAAACTGGTATAATTTTTACAGCGTGAGAGATTGACTCAGCTTTAAGATGTCTAAGCAGAACTGGAACCCCCAAAACCTACCCATTATACAACTTTGGCAAGTCCATCTCCATCTCTGGCCTCTGACCTCCTCTTCTGTACATAGGCTAATTTATCCTGGGTGTATTAGTTATCTATTGCTGTGTAACAAGTTGCCCCCAAACTTAGTAGCTTAAAACAACAATAACTATTATCTCACACCATCTCTGAGAGTCAGAAATCCATGAGTGGCTTAACTGGGTGGTTCTAGCTTAAGAGCTCACGAGGTTGCAGGCAGAGTGTTGGTGTGGACAAGTGTCATCTGAAGGCTGGACTGGGGCTGTAGCATGTGCTTCCAAAGTGGCTTACTCACATGGCTGGGGACTTGGTTCTGAGACTCGTGTTTCTCCAGAGGATGACGGCTGAAGTGTCTTCACAACATGACCGCTGTTTCCTCTAATGCTAGTGATTTAAGAGAGAGCAAGGCAGAGCTGCAGTGACTTTTATGATCTAATCTCAGAAGTGATACTCTGTCATTTTCACAGTGCCCTGTTAGTCGCACTGGTCACTCTTATTCAGTGTGGAAGGGATATGAAAACCTGGAGGTGAGACTCATTGGGGCCCATATTGGAGATGGCCTAAACAGTTTCAATATAGCATCTTTTGTATTGTAAACAACTTTGTCTTCAGAATTACCTAAAAAGTCTTCTCCCCTCTACTTACCAGCTGTACTGTTCAGGGGTCTGTGGCTGCAATTAAATCCTTTCTTCCTTCTTCTGTCACTGAGGTAGAGGAAGAACTAATTTACTGAGTTCAAATAATAGTCACAGAAAAATCCAGCTTCAAAGTTAATAGGAAACATCATTTCTCCCAAAGACATGTTTTCTTACTCACAGCGAAACTGTTCTCTAAAATCATGAAGGGCCGGGCCAGTGTGGTTTGGTGGTTGAACATCAACCCAGGAATCAAGAGGCCAGGGTTCAATTCCTGGGCTCAATCCCCAGTATGGGCGTGCAGGAGGCAGCCGATCAATGATGTTTCTCTCTCACTGATGTTTCCATCTCTTTATCCCTCTCCCTTCCCCTCTCTCTAAAAATCAATAAAAACATAAAAAATAAAATAAAATCAGGAAGTGTTGGAAATTCCCTCAGTAAACATGAAACATCCCATTCTGGCCTTTGGATCTAAGCCATTTCACACAAGGTTGCAGCCTTGATTTTCAACGCAGGTGCGGAGCTGTCAAGGGATTCTGGACGCAGCAATCCACTTCTACATTCATCGCGCTCCATCCACCCTGGTCCTTCACAGTCCACACCTGATGCTGACCCTGCTTGGCTTTGAGGCCACCATCTATTTGTCACCAAAATCCCACCCTTCCTCCGAACTCTATAACCCTACCTTCTCCTGTGTGTCAAGATGCTCCATGGTTGTGTGGCACGGGCTCCCTTGTTGTAACGGGTCCAATAAACTTAACCTTATCAAACTATGTTCCTGGTGATGGTAGGCTGATGGTCCGGAACACCGATAATCTATTGCCGTGGTTCCCAGTCACTCACCTTTGGGACAGAGATCCCTTCTCTTTTTCGCCCAAACCCTTCATCATCTGACCCCAGCCTAGTCTCCAAATCTGATTCTTTTCTTATTATTTCTTTGTAAAAGAGATGTAATAACTTCTAAATAGTAAAGTGCATGTTTTATGTGTACAGTTCAGTGAATACTTATTTTATTTATTTAAAATATTATATATATGTATACACACACACACACACATATTCTTTTTTATTGATTTCAAAGAGGAAGGGAAAGGGAGAGAGAGATAGAAACATCAATGATGAAATCATTGATTGGCTGCCTCATGCATGCCCCCCACTGGGGATCAGGCCTGCAGCTTGGACATGTGCCCTTGACCGGAATCGAACCCAGGATGCTGTATCCACTGATCCAAACCAGCTAGGACGTGAATTCTTAAATATGTGTATAGCAAACAATCACCACCCAGACCCACATATGGCACATGTCGGCCACCCCGGGAGCCTTTTGGGGCCCCACCCTGTCTGTACCCATCCACGCTATCACCAGGGATTAGTTTTGTCACTTTTGAAGTTAAAATTTCTTTTATTTTCACGTAAACATTCACTGGCTTTTGTCATCCCAGGCGTCCTACCTCAATGAATGGTATTTTTGGCCTCTGCTGAGCCTCTCTGTTGTGCACTGGGTATTTCTTCTTCCCTGGAGGGTTCAAGCCAAGCCCCAACCTTCTGAAAATATTGCAATGATGAATGAATGAATGGATGGATGGATGGATGGATGGATGAATGAATGAGTGGATGGGTGGATGGATGAATGAGTGGATGGATGGATGGATGGATGGATGGATGGATGGATGGATGGATGGATGGATGAGTGGATGGATGGATGAATGAATGAATGAGTGGATGGGTGGATGAATGAATGAATGAGTGGATGGGTGGATGGATGGGTGGATGGATGAATGAATGAATGAGTGGATGGATGGATGAATGAATGAATGAGTGGATGGGTGGATGGATGGATGAATGAATGCATAAATGAATGAATGACAGCTACACTGTGATTGCTTGGCTGGCGGGTGGCGTGGCGCCAGGACGAGTGCTGATTGCACAGTCACGTGACGCGCGCGGCCGGTGCGGCGAGGTGAGCGGCGGCCCTGCGGGGCAGAGCCCGCGGCGGCCATTTTGCGGGGCGGTCACGTGGCGCGCCGCACGCGCCGCGGGCCGCTCACGTGACCGGGGGCGTGCTGCAGCCGCCGGGGCAGACCCGGCGAGAGGCGGCGGCGAGAGCGGCGGTGATGGACGGGTCCGGGGAGCGGCCCAGAGACGGGGGTGAGGCGGGAGGCAGACGCGCGGGAGGAGGGCGAGCCCCCCGCCGGCCAGCCCCCCGCGATCCCGCCGGCGGGGCTCGGGGCGTGCGATCTTCCGCGCAGTCCGGTCGGAAACTCCCGGGTCGGGCGCTGCCAGCCTCCAGCCCCCTCCTTCCCCGAGGTCCCCGGACTCTCCGGCCTCCGCACCCCGATCCCGTCCTGCCCGGCGCCCCGGGGCCCCCGATAAGCTGGGGACCCCCGAGTTCACGCCCCCGGGCAAGCCCGGGCAAGTCGCCGGCACCACTTCCTGGTGGGAGGGGCGGGTCTCCGGGGTCCCCGCGGGCCGGGATGCTGCCAGGTTCCCCAGCCTCCTCTCCCGGAAGAATGCGGGCAACGGGCCGGGCTCCCGCCTTCCTCCGCCGGGGACCCCGTGGTCCGGGCGCCCATCACTTCAGCGTCCAGGGACCCAGACACCCAGGGCCCCCGCCCTGACCTCCATCAGGGACCGTGCGCCCCCCAGGCTCCCCCGGGCCCATGAGTCCAGGCACCTCTTCCCTCCTCTCTCCTCCAGGGCCCACCAGCTCTGAGCAGATCATGAAGACAGGGGCCCTTTTACTCAATGGGTGAGTGTGGGACCTGGGAATGGTGGAGCGGGTTTGCAGCGTGACCCCCCGGCGCTGACGGCGCCCCCTCCTCCGCTCCCCCTGCAGCTTCATCCAGGACCAAGCAGAGCACATGGGGGGAGAGGCGGCCCGGCTGCCCCTGGGGCCCAGGGTGCCGCAGGATGCATCCACCAAGAAGCTCAGCGAGTGCCTCAAGCGCATCGGCGACGAGCTGGACAGTAACGTCGAGCTGCAGAGGTGTGGCCCCCGGGAACCCAGGAGTCCCAGCTCCCAGCGCCCCCCCCTTCCCTGAAGACCGCTGAGTCCAGGTCCACAGCCTCCGTTTCCCACAGAACCCGGGGCCCCGCCACCCAGCTCAGCACTCTGACCCCCAGCCCTCCCCTCCCGAAGGCTCTTAAAAAAAAAAAAAAAAGACTTTTAATGATTTCGGAGGGGAAGGGAGAGATGGAAGCATGGATGGGCTGCCCCCTGCATGTCCCACACTGCAGGTTCCCGGACGACCTGTGACCTCCTGCTTCATAGGTTCTCGCTGGACCCCTGAGCCAGGCTGGCTGGGCCCATAGGATCTTGAAACCCTCCTTGAGGGAGTCGTTTTCATTTCCCCACTTTCCTAAATGTCCATCTGGTCCCTTTCCCCTGCGTCGGCTTCTTGCTTTTCATTTCAAACTGGGCGTGGGCCTCAGTTTTCGCATCTTTGGTATATGGGGCGGATGCCGCAGTTTCCATGCTCTGCCTGATCCCCTCCGCCGTGGGCTCCCCTCTCTCCCGCAGGATGATCGCGGCCGTGGACACAGACTCCCCCCGAGAGGTCTTCTTCCGAGTGGCCTCTGAAATGTTCTCCGACGGCAACTTCAATTGGGGCCGGGTTGTCGCCCTCTTCTACTTTGCCAGCAAACTGGTGCTCAAGGTGGGTGGCTGCAGGATAGTGAGCCGAAGAAGGCCCCCTCAGACCTTCAGGGGACCCGGGAGGTGTGACGTCAATCCCTGTGGCAACCCGGGTGGACCAGAAGGAGATGGCTCTGAGCCCGATGTCCTTCATTCATATATTCATCCAAGAGATATTTATTGGGCCTACTATGTGCCGTCCGGTACTCTGCACCCAGGATGCAGCACCAAACAAAGCGGGCTGGGTCCCTGCTCTCAAGGAGCTCACATCAGCGAGGGGTGCTGAGAGGAGTACGCTAGGGTGATGTGGTTTGAGGCAAACTGACCAGGAAAGACTTCTCAGAGGAGGTGACATGACAAGAAAGATGCAGTGACGTATAAGGATTGGGAGAAAGGCATCTGGAGAGGCCACAGCAAGTGCAAAGGCCCTGGGGTAAGACCAGACCTTATGGGTTGAGGAGCCCCTTGTGGTTAGAACAGAGTGAGGAGGGGACAAGGGGTAGGAGATGAGGGCAGATTTTGAGGGGCTTGATGAGCCACCGTAAAGACATCAACTTCACTCAGTGAGATGGAGTGATTAGCTGGTTTTATTTTATTATTATTGTTTTAAATATGTTTTCATTGATTTTAGAGAAAAAGGAAGGGAGAGAGAGAGAGAGAGACATTGATGTGAGAGAGAAACATTGGTTGGCTGCCTCCTGCACGCACCCGAGGGGGGAGAGCTGGAAACCTGGGCATGTGCCCTGGCCAGAAATGGAACCTGCAAGCTTTCAGTGCACGGAGGACGCTCACAGCCGAGGCAGCCCCGCCAGGGCAATTGGCTGATTGTAAACAGGAGAGTGAGGTGACCTGATTTATACACTTAAAATGTTATTCTAGGAAGTATAGCAAAGTGTTCGTTGTAGAATCTAGGTTGCAGGTGTATGGGTGTTCACTGTGAAATTCTTTTAACTTTTCTCTGAAGATTCTCATAATAAAATAATGACGGGGCTGTGGGGAGGGCTGGCCGGTCTGGCTCAGTGGAGAGTGCGTCGGCCTGAGGACTGAAGGGTCCTGGGTTCAATTTCTGGTCAAGGGCACATGCCTGCGTTGTGGGCTCAGTCTCCAGTGTGGGGTGTGCAGGAGGCAGCAGTCAACGATTTTCTCATCATTGATGTTTCTATCTCAATCTCCTTCTCCCTTCCTCTCTGAAATATATATATATATTGGGGGAAGGGATGCCCAACAAATTGTTTTGGCCATTGTGAGTAGAAAAAGGGATTATGAGACAGAGGGGCAAAAGCTGAGGAGCTGGGGAGGGGCACCTGTAATAATTAGGTAGTAGCACTGGAGGTGTGGAAATTTATATATTTATATATATTTATTGATTTCAGAGAGGAAGAGGGAGAGACAGAAACATCAATGATGAGAATCATTGATCGGCTGCCTCCCGCGCACCTCTTCCTAGGGATGGAGCCCACAACCCAGGCATGTGCCCTTGATTGGAATCGAACCCGGGACCCTTCCGTCCGCAGACTGACACTCTATCCACTGAGCCAAACCGGCCAGAGCTGGAAATAGTTGCAGCCGATTTTTTTTTTTTTAATTTATCTTTATTGTTCAGATTATCACAGTTGTTCCTCTTTTTTTCCCCCATAGCTCGATTTTTTTTTTTAATGATGCTGCATTTTTATTAGATGTTAAGTCTTTTTTTGTTTTGTTTTGTTTTTTATTACATAAAGTTTTACAAAGATTAGTATATATATATCTCTTTTTTCCCCTGCCCTTCCCCCAGCCTCCCCTACCCCCCAGTGTTTTGTGTCCATTGGTTATGCTTAAATGCATGCATAAAAGTCCCTTGGCTGATCTGTTACCCCCTCCAAAGTCCCTGTCCTTGATGCTGTAATTTGACAGTCTGTTTGATGCTGCTCTGCCTCTGTATCTATTTTTGTTCACCAGTTTATAATGGTTATTATTATCCATAGATGAGTGAGGACATGTGGTATTTTTCTTCATTGACTGGCTTATTTCACTAAGCATTATGTTCTCCAGCTCCATCCATGCTGCTGCAAATGCTAAGAACTCCTTCCTTTTTACAGCAGCATAGTATTCCATTGTGTAGATGTACCACAGTTTTCTAATCCATTCATCTGCTGATGGGCACTTAGGCTGTTTCCAAATTTTAGCTATGGTGAATTGTGCTGCTATGAACATAGGGATGCGTATGTCTGGAAATAGGTTTTTATAAATATATATTTTCATTGATTTCAGAGAGGGAGGGAGAGGGAGGGAGAGAGAGAGAAACATCAATGATGAGAGAGCATCACTGATTGGCTGCCTCCTGCAGGACCAACACTGGGGATCGAGCCTGCAACCAGGGCACATGCCCTGACCAGGAATCGAACCGCGACCTGGTTCGTAGATTGATGCTCAGCCACTGAGCCACGCCGGCTGGGCGAAATAGACTTGTGTTTGGGATGCTGAGCTAATGGGGTTGAATGCTGGAGGTGAGGGGGACCCCGGAGGGGAGAAGCGGCCAGGTGAAGTGGGAGGGGGGTGTTCAGGGAACTGGAGAGAGGTCACGTGTGGAGGCCCGCAGGTCAGAAGAGCCCTCTCGGGGACGTGACCTCAGGCCCGAGGTTGGGGGATGAGTGAGCATTCATTAGGTTGCGGCCCCTCCGGGCAGGGGGTGCGGGCGGGAATGAGGATGGAAGGGCGCGGAGGCTCAGCGGAGAGCACCCCTGGGACTTGGTTCCGTCAGAGCCTCGCACAAGGCCCGCCGGCTGGGCTCTGCCTTCTGCGCCCCACGGGCAGGCAGCCGAGGGTGGGCAGGCAGCCTATGGTGGCGCGGTCCAGGCGACACTGAGTGAAGCTCGTTCCGCCTGCGGGGCTGCAGGAGGAGGCAGAGCTGAGAAAGGGGGCTCAAGGCCCCTCTCTCAAGGCTCTGGGGACCCGCCTGCCTGACACCCTCTCCCCCAGGCCCTGTGCACCAAAGTGCCTGAGCTGATCAGGACCATCATGGGCTGGACACTGGACTTCCTTCGAGAGCGGCTGCTGGGCTGGATCCAGGACCAGGGCGGCTGGGTGAGGCCCCCCCACGTTTCCTGCGGGAACCCCCCCAGCCCACCACAGTGGTGCCCCCTTCCCTCTGCAGGTTCCCCTCATCAAATGTGGTCTGTAATGCATTGTCTCGCATATCTGATCAACCCTTGATTCCTCTGTAACCGGCTGACCTTTTTGTGACCTTTGATCCAATGACCTCTGACCTCTTGGTGACCCCTGACCTGAGGACTACTTTCTGCCCTCCACTTCTGGAATCCTCAAGCTCTGTGATAACCTTTGACCTCTTGAATACCTGTTAGTCTTAGACTCTTGCCCCAACTCCCGCCCTCTGACCTCTTCCTGACCCCGCCCCCTGCCCCACGCTGGCGGGAGGCTGCATCGCGAAGTGACCGATGTCCCTGTCCCCAGGACGGCCTCCTCTCCTACTTCGGGACCCCCACGTGGCAGACCGTGACCATCTTCGTGGCCGGGGTGCTCACCGCCTCACTCACCATCTGGAAGACCATGGGCTGAGGCCGCCGGCCGCCTTGGACTGTGTCTTTTCTGCATAAATTATGGCATTTTTCTGGGGGGGGGGGATTGGGGGTCAGGGGCCTTTTTCTTACTTTTGTAATTATTGGGGGTTGGGGGGGGAGGAGTGGTTTCGGGGAGGGGGGGCAATAAACCTCTTTCGGGCCACACTCCTGCGTCTGAGTCACTGGGCCCCTCCCTGGCTGTCGGCTGTCGGCTGTGGCAAGAGACCAGGCTCCCCGGGGAGCGCAGCGCTGACGCGTGGTTCTGAGGGTGTCCAGTGCCCTCTGGGGGTCAGTGAGGCCATAGGTCCTGGCCCTGCCCTCCAGGAGCCTGCCGTCCTGAGGGGAATGGAGGTGACTTACGATCACTTGTGTCACAACTTAGGGTGTTGACCGAGACAGAGGAAGGCAGGGTGCAGGGTCCAGAGCCGGCCTCCGGCGCCTGGAAACGTCCACTATATGGCAAGTCGCTCATTTGCTGAGGTGGAGCCTGGGGGAGGAGCGAGGTGGGGTGCTGATAGGACCTTGGGAAAGCTCGGGGAGCAGGGGAAGCTACTGGAGGTAGGAAAGCTGAGCGGAGGCCAGGATAGAGGGTCCTAGGGCCAGACCAGGCCCAAACCTGGGGGGTGGGGGGTGCTTTGGGGAGGAGGCGCTCTGGAGTCTGGCCAGGCAACTGGGTGGGGCCTCCCGAGGGAGCAGGCCCCAGGGAAGATGGGCTCCTTAAGGTCTAGTACCTGTAGACACCCAGAGACCGGAGATGAGAGGGAGACCACTCGGTCACAGGGTGTCGTCCCTTTTCGCCAGACCTCTGTCTCTGTCTGTCCCCCTCTCTGTCCCCTGCTTTCTCTGTCTCTACCAGTCTCTCTGGGTCTCTGTCCCTCTCTCTGGAGGTCTGTGTCTTCCTCCAAGAGCTCCTCCAACCCCCAGATGTCTGTCTGTCCTCCCTATCTCCCGATCATCTAGGTCGATCATCTAGGTCATCATCTAGGTCGATCATCTAGGTCTCACCCTTCCTCCTACCTGTGAGCACCCTGAGGCTAAAGGTCTGTAGACTTCCGCATGAAAACTGGTGAATGTGTAACTCAGGCCCGTGGTGGCAGTGTGCCTGGGGCAACTCCCCTCCCCAGGGGCTGTTCCCAGAGTTTCCAAGTCAAGGGAGATCTGTCTGGCAGATAAGATAGGGAGGGGAGACTGAGTCACCGCCCAGAGAGGGGACCACATGGCCACAGGCAGAAGCCCCGAGGAAATAACGGGAACTAAAAAGACAGTCAAGTCAGACAAAGCTCACACCAGGCTGCACATTGAGGGAGAGGGCCAGACCAGTCAGAGCCAGCCAGGCCTGGTTCCCAGGGTCCCCGCAGCGGGGACAGCCCGCCCATGGGAGATGAGGTCAGTGAGTAGCCCGCCCCACCCTCCTGCCCGAGCCCCTTCCTGAGCTGAGCTCAGCATGACTCAGCACTGCTGTCCTGGCCACTGGCCCAGACACCCCTGCAGGACCCCAGGCACCAGCCTGGCCCTGCCCCCCTGGTCAGGGGCACCCTGCCTGCCTGGGCTGCTCCGTGCGGCTCCACTGCAAAGCGGCCCTGACGTGCAGGTAAGCAGTGTGTGGGCCCGGCGGCCTCCCTGAGAGCACTTGCACAGGGTCCAGTCCTGTCCTTTCCGCACACAACAGGGCCCTCCCTGCAGGCTCAGTCCTGCTCGGGGTCAGCTCCACCCCCCAGACCCCAGTCTGGACCTGGCACAGTTTAAAAATGTACTTTGGCGGAAGACAGACGTCCCATCTGCAGGCCCCCCGGGAGTCCAGGGCTTCTCTGGTGACTTAGGAGGAGCACGTGTCAGGCGAGGCAGGGACAACCTCAGAGAGACTGTTTCAGAGCCAGAGGGCACCCCAGCGCCTCTGGCTGCCCTCCATTAGGTCTCCAGGAAATGCAGCCTCAGAGAGGCCCCAAAGCTCCCGTGGCATTTCACCCCACCTCATCGCAGCTCCCAGAGAAACAGTGCATTCCAAGAGTCCCAGACTCACTCTCAAGGGCTCCCCAAGAACCCCTTAAAAAAATCCTATGTACGTGGCTTCCGAGAGCACCTCCTCCCCCAGTCCCGGGGACACCAAGGCTCTAGAACCCCTGCTCTTTTAGTCTTGCAGCTCGCCTCAAGGACCTAAAAACCCCAGGAAATTTCCAGAAAAATAGGTCTTCCATTGTGAACATTAAGGCAAAAAACCCCAACCAACCAAACAGTAACCCCACCTTTGAGCACACCCCGGGGCTCCCCTCCAACCCATCTTCCAGAGAGACCCCCAAGGTTCCAGAAATACCGTCTCACTGCCTTCCAAACTTCCCAGTGATCTGGGGAACCCTCAGCTCCCAAAGCAAACCCCAGTAATTTTTGGAGGCCTCTGCCCCGCTAAGGAACCCCCAGGGTTCCAGAAAAGCCCATGCTCCGAGAACCCCAGATGCCATCCTACTTTCCTGAGGCACCCCCAGGACCACAGCCCCGTCTCCAGGGTTTCCAGTGTCTCCATTAACCCTCTGCCTACTAGAGACCCCCCAGGACCCCGTGACTGCCCGCAATCAGCCCCAGACCCTTGTACCCCCCCTTCCACACCCTTCCCCTCCAATTCCCCATTTCACAACAACCTCGAGCAACAGGCGCGTGACTTCCCCACCTCCCAGGCGGGGTCTGGGACTCCTATCTGCTCGGGATTGGTCACTCGGGGGCGCCAGGCCCTGCCCACCACTCCCCCGGATTGGTCCGTGGCTCCCCCGAAAGCCCACCTCCTGGAGCGCCAGGCGCTATAAAAGCCGCCGCCTGGCCACAGCCCCGCGCAGCGCCCTCGGCGGTCCCGGATCTGTCTCTTGCTTCAACAGTGTTTGGACGGAACAGACCCAGGGACGCCCCTTCCTCCTCCAGCCTGCGGCCACTCTCCTGCGTCTCATCCACCCACCACCTCCAGGACCACCTCCCGGACCCGCCGACGACACCCGTGTTTTTTTTTCTTTCTACCTTCACTCCTTTTTTGCCCAACAACCATGAGCTCCCAAATCCGTCAGAATTATTCCACCGAGGCCGAGGCGGGGGTCAACCGCCTGGCCAACTTGCATCTGCGGGCCTCCTACACCTACCTCTCTCTGGTAAGGGTCCGAGGGACACCCTGGGGCCGCGTTTCCCACAGCTGCGCGCCCCTGGCCGCGCGCCCGCGGGCCCTCTTTGTTCCGCTGGGCCGAGGGCGGAGCCTGCGCGCCTGGCCGGGCCTCCCGCTCACCACCCTTCCCGCCATCTCTGCCCCCAGGGCTACTATTTCGACCGCGACGACGTGGCTCTGGAGGGTGTGGGCCACTTCTTCCGCGAGCTGGCGGAGAAGAAGCGTGAGGACTCCGAGCGGCTCCTGAAGTTGCAGAACCAGCGCGGCGGCCGCGTTCTCTTGCAGGACGTGCAGGTGAACAGTGCGTGGGCCTGTGGACTACATCTCCCAGCAGTCCCTGCGCCGCCCACCGTGTGGGCGCTGTGTGGGCTTCTGGGAGATTTTCTGATCTGAGTGGGCTCCTGGGATGTGTAGTCCTAGGGGGGAGGTGTGTGTGGGGGGGTGATAGCTAGAAATCTCTTAGATTAGGCCCTTTGCCCCTGCAAGTGTTGGGGGTCGTGCTTTTTAGTCCTTTGCGGGGTATGTGGCCAATTCTGAGCCTTCTGTCTTGCGTAGAAACCTGCCCAGGATGAGTGGGGCAAAACGCTGGACGCGATGGAAGCCGCCCTGGCCTTGGAGAAGAACCTGAACCAGGCCCTCTTGGACCTGCATGCCCTGGGCTCGACCCATGCAGACCCTCATGTAAGTGCCCCCGTTATCCGCATCTGCCGCCCCGAGACCTTCCCTGGAATGGAGCTTAGATTCTAAGTCTTGGTCTCTCGCTTGGGCAAATTTCCCCGTGAAAGAATGTTGTCCACACCCCCCACCTCCACCCCGCATCTGTCGTAACCCGGTCTGTCGCACTGTTATCTGCAAGTGGCAGCATTGTCTCTCCTCCTGTCACTCAGCTCTGCGACTTCCTGGAGAACCACTTCCTGGACGAGGAGGTGAAACTCATCAAGAAGCTGGGCGACCACCTGACCAACATCCGCAGGCTGGCCGCCCCCCAGGCTGGGCTGGGCGAGTACCTCTTCGAAAGGCTCACCCTCAAGCACGACTAGGAGCCTTTGGAGCCCAGAGGCCTTTCCGAGGCCCCTCCCCCTGCATCCCCCTGGCGCCTCTGGCTTTTACCTGAGCCTCTTCCCGAAACTACTAGCCATTCCTTTAACCACCCTGGAGCCCTCTCCCATGCATTGGACCAAATGAGACAATAAAGCTTTTTGCAGCAGTTGGTGGTTTCGTGTGTGTATGCGTGTGTGTGCTTGTGTGCCCGTGTGGGAAAGGGGGCAGGATCTGTTTTCACCAGGCTAATGGCACTGGGCTGGCAGGGAGTGTTTATAGCGGTTCTCTGCTCTGTCGGACCAACTGTCCCACCTTCGGGGTGGAGCCTGGACTCCAGGGAGGGGCAGGTGGCTGGACACAGACACTTAGGAATAGCAGACAGAAGCCATAGCCTTTAGTCGCCCAGCACTGTGCCAAGCTGGCTCTATCGGGGAGCAGTCTAGAGTTGCAGCCCCTTTATGTGGGTGAGTGAGGATATTGGCATGTAAGTAGCCCATGGCCACCAGGAGGCACACCCAGACCTGACCTGCTCCAGGCGGCTCACTCCCTTTACTCCAATTCAAGGCAGGCGACGGGGAGACAGTCAGGTGAATGTGAGGGGCTGGGAGCACATGATGTGCACGAGCTGCTGAGCCAGGGATCGGGGGTCAGCACGGAAATGGGGAAGCGAAACGGGGCCACGTTGTCCAAACGGGAACTGAAGAAATATGAAGCTGAGTCCCAGTTACCCAGTGACCCCCTGCCCTTCCCTGTTTTGGGTAGAAGAACCTAAGAGGAAGTGGCTCTGGACACACCTGTTCTTTTGTCTACTCAGCACCACGATCCTGCTTGTCACCCCACTTGGCTGGTGACTGGTGCTCCTGGTGGGGGAGGGGCTTGTGTGTGTGTCACCGACACAGCGGCTACCCGAAGGATGAGCACACGTCCAAATCGACCGTCGGAGCTATTGACTCCCCTGAAGGCAAACTGGTGCAAAGGTGTACTATGACCCAGTAAAGTCTACAGCTGAAAGGACAAATATTTTTCCTGAAAATAGAACTTTCCAGGGGACAGCCTGGCCCAAGACCAAAGGCCGCAGAGCCCTGGAGTCGTGCCCGCCGCGAGCACCGTCCAGCAGACCTTGGTGGCAATGATGACAATGTCCTATAGCTGCGCCCACCGACCAACGGGGTAGCCATGGGCCACATGCGGCTGCCTGTGGCTACTGCTCGATCGCTTATAGCTAGTGCGGAGGGACTTAAAGAGCCACACACGGCTCACGGGTTCCGTGCGGATCCATTTTCAGGGACAAAGCTCCTTTTGGGTCAAAGAGAGCTTGACCCAAGTTTTTGCTGCTTGCAAGTTAGGCCCCAACTAAATAAGACAGAGGTGCCCCGACTGGTTTGGCTCAGCGGATAGAGCGTCGGCCTGCGGACTGAAGGGTCCCGGGTTTGATTCCGGTCAAGGGCATGTACCTGGGTTGCGGGCACATCCCCAGTAGGGAGTGTGCAAGAGGCAGCTGATCGATGTTTCTCTCTCATCCATGTTTCTAACTCTCTATCCCTCTC
>PVJC01025231.1:8244-25009 GCA_004026665.1 Murina feae | reverse complement strand
AAAGAAAATCTCCCTGAAGGTAGGAAAGAGACGAGGTCAGTGGGGTCACTCCTGCAGTTCTGGACCTTCCCGTAGGATAGCGTATACCAGTTGGGATGCTGTGGACTGTAAGTTGCACAATATGCAACTGAAACCGGCTTACATAGGAAGGATATTTATATTTTCAGATGATCTCTTCACAAAGTATATATATATATATATATATATATATATATATATATATATATATATATATATATATATATATTAGAGTCCTGGTGCACGAAATTCATGCACAGAGAGAGAGTGGGGGGTGGGGGGTGTCCCTCAGCCCAACCTGCACCCTTTCCAATCTGGGAACTCTTGAGGGATGTCTGACTGCCCGTTTAGGCCTGGTGGGATCGGGCCTAAGTGGGCAGTTAGTTGGACATCCCTTTCACAATCCAGGACTGCTGGCTCCCGACCTCTCACCTGCCAATTGCCCCTAACCACTCCCCTTGCCAACCTGATCAACACCTAACTGCCTAATGCCTGTGCTATCCTTCCCTGCAGGCCTGGGTTCCCCCCAACTGCCCTCCTCTGCCAGCCTGGTCCCCCCCAACTGTCCTCCCCTGCAGGCCTGGGTTCCCCCCAACTGTTCTCCCCTGCAGGCCTGTGTCCCTCCCAACTGCCCTCCCTTGCTGGCCATCTTGTGGTGGCCATCTTTGACCACATGGGAGAAGCCATCTTGTGATGGTCAATTTGCATATTACTCTTTTATTAGATAGGATATGTGTGTGTGTGTGTGTGTCTGATCACTACATTGCACACCTGGGACTAATATAATATTGCATGTCAATTGTAATTGAAAAATAAATTGATTTTTTTAAGTTCATCTAAAAAAATGACATTTATTACTTCCCACAAGATGTCCAGAGGCAAAGTGGGTCCAGGTGTGGTTCAGCAACCCAATAAGCAGTGATAAACCCAAGTGCTTTCCCCTTACCATCTTCAGTGTGTTGACAAGGTCTCCCCTCATTGTCTCATGACGGTAAAGTAGTTCCAGGCTCCACATGTAGACAAAACCGCATTCAACACATATGAAGAGTTGTTTTTCCTCCCAGCATTTATTCTTACTATAGGTCTACTTCCCATTCATCCCCGTTGGTCAAGAATGCATATCAGGAAGAGAAAAGGGAAAAGGGAATGGCTGTTGAGTAAGCAAAAAATATTGTCTGCACAGGTTCTTCTGGGTGACATAGTAAATACTAGAACTTGACCTGGTCCTTCATGTGACACAGCTATGCTTTTAAAAACTGTAACATTGTACATTGGGAGTTCCAGCCACATTTGGCATGGAGCACCCTGGAGTCAGGGTGAGGGTGAGAGACTGACGTTCTGGGTGAGATAAAGCATTTCCAACACTATTGGGTAACATAGGAGAGAAGGCCCAGGTAGGATTCAAGTGGTTCAATGGGAATATTAAAAAGAAATGTGACCATTTATCATGCTGGTAAATGGGATGTGGTGATTACATTATTATAAAGCAGATGGATAAAATTATCTAAGAAGATATATTAACATCAACACCTGGTAAGATAAAATATTTTAAA
Source organism: Murina feae (assembly GCA_004026665.1). Taxonomy (NCBI): domain Eukaryota; kingdom Metazoa; phylum Chordata; class Mammalia; order Chiroptera; family Vespertilionidae; genus Murina; species Murina feae. The sequence goes on along the minus strand of PVJC01025231.1, from coordinate 23,438 downwards.
AAATAAGGTAATATAATCGAAAGAAAAAATGTTTTCCTATATAATAAAAGGCTAATATACAAATCAACCAAACAGTGGAACAACTGGTTGCTATGATGCTCACTGATCACCAGGGGGCAGATGCTTAATGCAGGAGCTATCCCCTGGAGGTCAGTGTGCTTTCACAGGGGGAGTGCCAATTAAACAGAAGCCGGGCTTATGGCTGGCGAGCGCAGTGGCAATGGAGGGAACCTTTCCCACCTCCACATCAGCACTAAGGATGTCTGACTGCCAGCTTAAGGCTTCAATTGGACATCCTTTGAATGCTCCTGGGCTGTGAGAGGGCACAGGCCAGGCCGAGGGATCCCTCTCCGCCCCCTCCACCTGCCTGAGTGCACAAATTTTCTGCACCAGGCCTCTACTAAGTAAATAGGCCAATAAAAGCTAGAAGATAGAGGAAGAAAGTAAACAAAGTAAAAAAATACCAACAGGTACATGAGTAATGAATAAAGAAAGTAATAGAACAAAAAGATTAAATATAGTAATATAATAAATCCAATTAAATGCGCATTCTTAAATCAAGATAGAGAAAAAATAGAATCAACATCTCCAGAGAGCTTGGTGTGTGTTTTTTGTTATATGTGATTTTAGTTTACAGCTCTTTGTTGTGGTGGTTACAGAAGGCCAGCAAAACTCTTCTTAAACTTTTTACATAATTTTGAAATGCAAGCATGTCTCTGTAGGCTCATGCTGAAGGCAGGTATTTCCAGGCATTTCTTTTTTAACTTTCTATTAAAGAAACTGCCAACAACTTTGGCCCAAATCCACTGTTCTTCCTTTTTGGCCCCAGTGGACATGCAAGGCCTGTGTTTTATTCCTGCCCAGGGAAACACCAAGTCCACATTTTGCTCTTGCTATTTTAGTGAAGGCATCATTTTTCAGGAGGAAATGCATAATTTGACTGAATCATGTGCACATCACACTCATGCCTCAGGAATTCTCACTGGGCAGTCCACAAAGGGAGCTGCCCATTTTCTATTGCAGCCTCTAACAGGAATCCAGAGGAGCCTAGCCGGCATGGCTCTTTGGCTGAACATTGACCCATGAGCCAGGAGGTCACAGTTCTATTCCCAGTCAGGACACATGTTTTGGGCTCTATCCCAGTAGGGATTGTGCAAGTGGCAGCCGACCAATGATTCTCATCATCAATATTTCTATCTCTTTCTCTTTCCCTTCCTCTCTGAAATCAATTTTAAAAAAGAATATTTTATTTAAAAAAATAAATGAAAATAATCCAGAGGAGATACAAGTCAAATTCCCAGGTGATTAGGACTACGTCATCCAGAAGCCTCCCTGTGGGCCTTCGAGGATCCAGCAGCACCCTGTAGACTCTTTGTTTTTAACCTTCATTTGTTCAGTCTTCCCTTATCAGCCACTTGCAAGAATTGCCATTCCTACCTGGTCAAAGCCCATTGTCTTGCTAAGTGCACTCTGACCCTCAGTTTGAGACCTGAGCTGGTGGTGATAAATTATATACATTTTCTAAACACTTAGCCTTGACATATATTAAAACTTATAAACCTTCAAATAAATGTTAAGTGAAAGCAATCTTTTTATTAAGTGACTAGAGGCCCAGTGCATGAAATTCCTGCACTGGGGAGCAGGGGGTAGGGGGTCCCCCAGCCCAGCTTGCACCCTCTTGCAGTCTGGGAGCCCTTAGGGGACGACCAACTGCCACAGAGGTGGGAGAGGCTCCTACCACTGCCACTGTGGTCACCAGCCATAAGCCCAGCTTCTGGCTGAGCAGCACTCCCCCTGTGGGAGTGCACTGACCACCAGGGGGCAGCTCCTGCATTGAGCATCCTGGCCCCTGGTGGTCAGTGCACATCATAGCGACCGGTTGTTCCACTACTTGGTCAATTTGCATATTAGCTTTTTATTATATAGGATATATGTTCATTTTAAAAGTTAGGAAATACAGATAAGTATGAAGAAAAACCATTTAATGTTATTACCTAAAGATAAATTCATTGACATATTGTAATAGGTCCTTCGGGTTTTGTGTGTGTAGATGTACACTTTTGTTCACTGTTGTAATATTCAATAGGTATGTATTGTGTATGGACCGTGCCCTGGGAATCAGGTGTAGAAAATATAGCATTTTAAAAAAGTCCCTTTTTTCATGGAGCTTACATCTGAGTATCTTTTATAAAAACTGGAATCATTCCACACTTCAGATCTTAAAAGCTGCTTTTTGTGAATTTAAAATATACACTGCATGTACTTGCATGCTAAATATAGATCTATGCAGTAATTTTAAATGATTAATAGTCTAGCATTTGAATGCTCCCTAATTATTTTATCCAATTCCATAATTATAAATAGTTTCCATTGCAGTTTTTTTCTTTTTGCTATCCTATCTAATAAAAGAGTAATATGGAAATTAGCCATCACTCCATCACAAAGATGGCTGTCCCCATAACCACAAGATGGCAGTGCCCATAGCCACAAAACGGAGGTGTCCATAGCCACATCCTATCTAATAAAAGAGTAATATGCAAATTAGGCATCACTCTATCACAAAGAAGGCCGTCCCCATAGCCACAAGATGGCAGTGCCTAGTCCAGCTCAGCCCAGCCACTGAAGTGGTCAGGCCTATTAGCCAGGCAGGTGGCAGGGGAGGTGGGGGGGCCCAAGGGGCAGAACAGGTAATCAGAGGGGGCTGGGAGTCTCCTGCCCAGGCCAGAGGCCTTTGCCAGAGGCCTCAGGCATAGGAAAGGGCAGAACCGGTGATCGGAGGGGTATGAGGGTGCCCTACACAGTAAGGGGCAAGGCCAGAGATCGCAGGGGTCTGGGCACCAGCGGAGCCAGCAAAGCAGGGGTCTGGGGGTCTCCTGCCCAGGCCTGTAGCCTTGTCCAGAGGCTCCCTGTGGGGCAAGGGCAGAGCCGGTGATGGCAGGGGGCAGGATCAGAGCCAGTGATTGCAGAGGCCTGGGCTCTGTGAAGCCAGTGATCAGAGGGGCTTGGGAGCTGTAGCGAGGCAGGAGGCTTGCATTGCCCCAGAGATGGAGGAAGCCAAGATTCCCATCTGCCCTGTCAGCCCTGAGCTCCACTCAAGGCAACAAAGTTTCAATTACAGAAGGTAAATAAACCCAAGATACCTGCTTACAGCCTGCAGCCATGGCCAGCCTGATAACAGCCCTCATCCCCTCACCCAGGTTGGCCAGGCACCCCAGCAGGGTACCCTTCAGGGCAAACCAGCTGGCCTCTGACTTATATAATAAAAGGTTAATATGCAAATTGACCTTAACAGCAGAACAACTGGGAATGACTGGTCACTTGGTCACTATGACACACACTGACCACCAAGGGGCAGACTCTCAATGCAGGAGCTGCCCCCTGGTGGTCATTGCACTCCCACAGGGGGAGCTCTGCTCAGCCACAAGTCAGAATGATGGCTGCCAGCACAGCGGTGGTGGTGGGAGCCTCTCCCACCTCCTCAGCAGTGCTAAGGATGTCCAACTGCAGCTTAGGCCTGCTCCCTGATGGCAAGTGGACATCCCCTGAGGGCTCCTGGGCTGCCAGAGTGATGTCTGACTGCCAGCTTAGGCCTGATCCCCCCGGGTTGAGGGACCCCTCCCCCCAAGTGCACAATTTTTTGTGCACTGGGCCTCTAGTCACTATATAAACAACATTTTGGAGGAATTTTGTACATTGGTACAGTTATTCAATTACATCCATAAGATGAACCTCACTCTTCAGTGTTTTGAGTCCTAGATCCTAGACCTTTTTCCCAGTTAATATGTAGGTCTATTTTATCATTATTTGTATATTTTCTTGTAGGATAGTCCATTATTTAAAAGCCTTTCCCTACTGATTGTTATTCTAAACAGAGAAGCAATTACATTCTTGTGCATGTACTCAGGCACAGTTATATAATTAGTCATTTCTTTATTTAATTAGATTTCAAAATTGAAATACATGTCTGAAACACGTATTTCATGGCATGAAAATGATAAGTAGAGAACTATATTAAATGAAAAGCATTGGCTCCATCCTATCCTTTCTCCCTACCTCCAGGCCGACTCTTTGGAGGTAAACCACATGTATTTCACTTATGAATTTCCTGCCTACTTGCTGTATGCACTACATGATGTGTTTGATCACACAGCATCCATGCTCTCTCTACTTTGCAACCATATCCTGATTTTTAGAAGCATCTACTCTTTCTCCACCACCCCTGCTCTTGCTGTTCCGGCTTCCTTGTCCCTCAAAACAAATTAAAAACATTCCAGCTTCAGGGCCTTTGCACTTGCCACTGCCACAGTCTGGAAAGCTTATTCCCAGATTCCCACAGGTCCCTCCTTCATCCTTTAGGTCTTTGTCCAACTTCTGTCTTGTCAGTGAGGTATTCCCTCATTGCTCCATTTAAAATGGCAGTCCCAGCCCCACCCCTCCATCAGCCTTCCTGGCTCTCTCCTCAGGGCACTCTCCATCACCTGACATTCTATAAACCTGTTCAGTATTCGAATCCCCCACTAGATGGAAGCCCCAGAAGGGCCGGAGTTTTTGTCTGTTTTGTCCACTGTTACATGCTCAGTGCCGAAACATTTATTAACATCCAATGAATAGGCAATTGATATTTGATAAATGAATGAATGGCAGTGAAGGGAACACATACGTTTGGGGCTGGTTAGACATTAATTTGAATCTCAGCTTATTAAGGTCACAATAGCTATGTGATCTTGGACAAATTGCGTAGTGTGTGTGAGCTTTAGTTTTGTGAAAGAGGAATTAAATTTACTTTATAGGGTGCTATGATGACTCAGAAAAGTCTTGTTGTGATGTTTTTAAACAGTGCCTGGCACATAACAAGCATCAACAAATCTTCCTTTTCTTCTCCCTCGTCTTCCTCTTCATCTTGCCCCCTTCCCTGCTCCTCTTACTCTTCTTTTTCTTCTTCCTGTTACGATGATGAAGTGAAAAGCATACCCTTGCTATTCTTCGTCCCTCGAGTTCCAATTGTTGTTTAGCACACAACACACCTGGGAGCTTGAGGCTGACTCCTTTGCTCTTCAGGGTGCCCTCCCATCCAATGTGGGCAACACTGCCAGGTCCAGAATCGCTCTACCACTTTGCTGCTCCAGCCTGCTCTGATGATACTGGGGCAGTTGTTTGAACACAGGGACGCTGTAGTCGCCTTCCACACTGCATGGCCCAGCTTAGGGGTTGTCACTCATGATCACAAGCACCTAAAACCTGGGTTAGCGCCAATGTTTCCCTGAGTGTCTGAGTGTTCTCTTGGTTCATGCACTCAAAATCACCACCTCATTCCTCGTTCATAGCAGCAGCCATAGATAAGTTGGCAGAAGGAAGAAGAATCCCATGTGGTTCCTTGGGATTCAAGAGAAGAGGAAATAACCCATTCTCACTTCTCACAGACTAATTCCCAGGAACTTATGGCCAAGTCTCCATCTGGCTCCAAGTTCCTTTCATTACCACATTTTTCATTCACTCAACGAACTTTTACTTTATCTGTGAGTGAGAGGAATTACAAGGAAAACAAACGCTAGAGGGAAGTCATCATAAGATGTGCCATGAGGAGTCTTTCTGCCTAAAGACATTACAACAAATCAGAAAAGTTATTTATTGAGAATTTCTGTTGTGTTAGGCAGTCTACACAGAAACTCAAATTCAAAATAATGTGTGAGGACAAGATGAAATCTATCCTAAGGATAAGAAAACAGAGACTCAGAGAAGTTACCTATCAAGATCACAAACTAGATAGTGACTGAGCCAGGACTCAAAGCCAATGTCACAAAACTCTGAAGCCCATGATTTCTGCAACAGTGAATCTTGTCTTTGGATAGTGTCATTAGGAGGGGAAAATATAAAGTTTGTCAATCATATGTTATATAGAAATTATTCAGTTGCATCCAAGAAGCATTTATTGAGGATGTAGAACCTTGATAGATGTTCAAAGGTGGTATAACCATTTGAATAAGGTAAAAACTACACCTTCTCCAGGGGCTTGTACAAGAATATAGTACAAAGAAATGCATAACTGAGTTAGTAGCAGAGAACCTTATGTCTAATTAGAGAGGAAGAGAGAGGGGATCACAGATGATGTCAGATGTCCACACATGGGACGCTAAGAAGCATTTTAGCAAGTGGAGAAGGGTGGGAAGAATACAGTGAAGGCCCAGAGGCCTGACAGCATTGACTCTGAGTCTGAAGGGACTAGACTTGAAGCATTAAGTTTGATGGGGAAAATATAGAGAGGTTCTCTGACCACAGGAGTCAGACCATTACCAGGAAAGGGGTCGGGGTGGGGGGGAGGGGGGCCTGATAGGACAGGAAGGTTGAGCTGAATGAAATCACAGCCAAAATGTCACAGGGGGGGCAGGGGCTTGAGTGCAGAATGAATGTGAATCACCAGGTAAAGGAGCTGGGCCAGAGCTGACTGGACCACAGCTGACTGGAGGGTGTGGTAATAATGGGGAGGTGACTGTGTAGAACTAGCCACGCCCAAGGTTCCAGACAGAACGGTGGAATGGTGGCAAAAATCAGCCAGACCGGCTCAAAATGTCCTTTAGCAGCGATATAACGTATGCCTTTAAAGGTCAATTCATTCAAACTAAAGGTAGGATTACTTGAAACAGCTTCACCAGAGTGGGGCCTGGTCTTTGGTGACAGGGATATTGAGAAGCAGTGTTAGCTTGGTGGTAGGACTACTGGAGAAGACACCCCCAAATGGTGGAGTGTTGATGAGTAGTTTAGTCTCAGTATAGCATCTTTCCCCAACAGGCCAGTGAAGACCCTCTAGGGAAAATGTAGCCAGATCAGATGCACTTGTTTTTAATGCTCTGCTAATGGTTCCGGAAAGTCGTTTTTGAGACCTAATGAAAATATAACATTGTACTAATTTAGGTTACATAATCACTTGATTGCTCCCTATTCCCAGTATTTTACTGAAGGCAGGGAGTCCTCAGAAAGACCCTATGGAGGTTGAACTCAGATGTGTTTTAGTCACAGTGTTTATTGTTAGTTTAAACATGGAAATAGAAGACAATAAAAGCCCATTATTATTCTGGTAGAAATGAAAAGTAAAATAGCTGTTTAGGCAAGACTATTTTGTTTTTATTATTATTCTGAATTATTTACATACTAGGGGCCCGGTGCACAAAAATTTGTGCACTCAGGGGGAGGGGGGTCCCTCAGCCCAACCTATGCCATCTCGCAGTCTGGGACCCCTCGGGGGATGTCCACCTGCTAGCGTGCCTGGCCAGCCTGGGTGAGGGGCTGAGGGCTGTTTTCAGGCTGCCCACAGCTCCCATTGACCCAATGTCCCAGTGAGGCTGGCTGGAATCAGGTTTCTGGGGCTTATTTATCTTCTATAATTGAAAGTTTGTTGCCTTGAGCGGAGGCCTAGGCAGGCAACGAAGCCACTTGTTTGCTTCAGCTCCGTGGCTTCTATAATTGAAACATTATTGCCTTGAGCAGAGGCCCAGCCAGCCTAGGCAGGCAGTTTTCTCCATCGCTGGTGCAACAGAAGCCTTCTGTTTGCTCTAGCTCCATGGCTGCTGGCTGCCATCTTGGCTGGTTTAATTTGCGTACAGCCACTCTGATTGGATGGTGGGTGTGGCTTAGATGTAACAGAGTGAGGGTCAATTTGCATTTTACTCTTTTATTAGATTAGATAGCATGATAGAATTCATTATTTGACAGTGGAAATGTATATTAATAATTGTGGCTATCGTATATATAATTGCATAATATTTAATCAGGCTGCATTTTGGGTATTTTAAGAATACTGGCCTTAAAATGTGCTTGCTCTCATACCTATTTTTTCCCTGCTTTTACTGAACCAGAATTTTTTTTTCACTGATATATTATTGGCATACAATAGCCTATTTCTTAGAGTTTTGATATCACGTAGGAAACATAGCCATATATTTTCATTTTTAAAGTCCCACTGGGAAGACTCACCCAGGTGATGAAGATCAGGGCTACTGAGACTTGCCCTGTTCTCTAATGCAAGAAGTGTGAGGAGCCAGATTCAAGTGGAGGGCACTGCTACTTCCAAGTCACATGCCTGCCTCAGAGCTCTGTCCCAGAGCCTCGAGAAATGCACAGGGGCTTCAGCTTTCTCAGTATTGGAATCTGGCCCCATCAAGATAAGAGTCATCTTCGTTCTGCCAGGAATGCCGTTCCTTTCTGCCTAGTGTTGGAGGACAGAGGACAGAGGAAGTGGGAGGCAGAGTCAATACTCCTCCCCTTCTTTCTAATACTCCTACTGTTATTACTTCTGCTGCTAACACCACCATCCCTTCTTGACTACTAGCTAAGATTTGTTGGGCATTTCCTATTTGCTAGACCTCATTCTATGGATTTAAATATACAACCAACTTAATCTTTATAACAACACATCAAGTAACTACTATTATCTCCACTTTACAGATGAGGAATCTGAAACACAGCAGTTATGTAACTGGCATAAGTTCACAGCGCTAGTATCTGGTAGTTAAAGCATCTAACTTAATCCATTTTATCAGATAATTAAAGCATTAACAGTGCATTCTTGAAAAAATTTCACTGGGCATACTCCAAAGTTTAACTCCATAATATAATTTCCTCTAAGGAAACTGAGTGAATAACTGAGTCAGTCACTTGGCTAACTTTGACCCTGCAGTATTTACAGATCTCCCAAAATAGCACAATTCTCTTTTTTTTTTCTTTCTTAATAAGGAAACTAGTAGGAGCACAGTGGGGTCATTTTCTGATTCCATGACTATTTAAGATTTGTCTATTTTGTATAGTTGTGTAATAGTAGGTTAATAATTAAGAACAAGTTCATGTTTTGTATCTGGGAATTTTGTCTTGCTTTGTTGTATTGGGTTTCTTTTGAGAGGACATTAACGTGATTTGAATTCTCTGACCCTCATTCCATTATTTAAAGAGACACCACGCAGCAAAACCCATATGAGCATCTTCTTGTTTTCCTATTTATCATTCCTCATGGTTGGGGCAATTATATTTCAAGCTTTGGAGGAAGACTTTGAGGTGAATCTGCGACAGTTGGCAGTTAAAGTGAAAAGTGATTTTCTGAAACATCGTGCTAATAAAACTCAACAAGACATCGAAATATTTGTACAGGTAAGAGATGAAGTTCCAGTTCATTTCATAGTCAGAAGTCTTTTCTCTGTGCAGAGAAGCCATTTAATGTGAGCATTCTAGGAAATAACTTACTTCGCTGAGTACTTTGTCAAGCATATGCAGTGCTAATATTTTCTCCTAGACTGTGGCTTGATTTTAATTTTGCTCATGGTTTCTTTTTTTTTTAAATAAATTTTTATTGATTTCAGAGATGAGGGGAGAGAGAGAAAGATAGACACATCAGTGATGAGAGAGAATCATTAATCGGCTGCCTCCTGCATACCCTGTACTAGGGATCCAGCCCACAACCCGGGCATGTGCCTTGACCAGGAATCGAATTGTGACTCAACCACTGAGCCATGCCAGTGGGGTGCTCCTGATTTCTTTTGAAGAGAATTTTGTTTTTTAGAAACCCCAGTTTATAATTCTTTTCTTTTATAGTTTGTGCTTTTTATGTTCTAAGAAATCTTCAGCTAAACCAAAGTCAGAAAGATTTTGAGATGTTATATAGTTTAGCTTTTCTATTTGCTTGTTCATATAATGTATTTCAAGTTAATTTTGGCCAATTATTTGAAGTAAGCATCAAGGTTTTTTGTTTTTAATACACATATTCTGTTGTTGCAGAATCATTTGCTGAAAAGACTACCTTTTTTTTTTCCATGAAATTACCATGACAAGTTTGTCCAAAGTCAATTGATCAGGCTGTACTTATGGGTAAGGTGGAGAGAGTACACTCCACTCTTTCTCTGCACTGAATGTACCTGTAACACCTGGGAAAAATATATAAATCAGGTATTGAGGCATCTGAATAGTAGATAGTAGCAGCAGTAGAATTTGAAGTATTGAGTTAAGCACCCCAACCCAGCCCTGCACCCCCGGTCTGATCTTAATACAGCTGTAAACTCTGAAGTGAACTGAGAGTTCTAGGAGACATCCTCTAGTTCTGATTCAAGGAGCAGGAAAGGGAACTCCTAATGCTCAAAGAGAGTGGACATCTTCCCTTTTACTTCTTTTCTTCATTGACTTGCACCCCAGTTCCCCAGTAATGCTGTGGTGGCCACAGTCATGACAGCAGCAACAGTGGAAGCAGTGGAACTCACAAAATTCTGCTCCCTGAAGCTGTCTTTTCAAGGCTAGAGCCAAACCCTTTTCCCTTTTCCCCTTCTTTCTCTCCTACACTTGGCCCCAGACATGGCACAGTCAAGGAAAAAGTTGGTTTCTGGGTGGCAGACCTCCATGGGGAGCCATCAGGAACAAGACAGTAGCAGGGAGGTAGCAGAGAGGGAGCTGTTGTGGAAGTGACCCTATGAAATTGCTTAGATCTGACCTGCACGTAATGGGTTTAGTTTTTACACCAAAGACTCTGAGAACTGAACTAGTGGGTAGACAAGAATTAGGTCCCAGACAGACCTCTGAGTGATGTGCGTGTGGGACAGGTCCAGACGATACTGCAGAGGCTGTGAGAGCTGAACTGACACTGGAAGCACATCCCACGGAATGTGAGGTGGAGCTTGCGATCTGAATCTAAACTAAATGACCTGTTAAAGTGAAAATGCCAACCGTCTCCATAGGATTTCAGTAAGACTCAGAGTCTCATAACATAGCATTCAAAGTACAATCTAAGGTGCTCAGCATATGAAGAACACAAACATCTGGTGTCAAGCCTCTCAGGTTTTGTTTGTCTGAAAAGGGTTTGTTTTGCCTTTTTTAGAAGGACATTTACATTGGTTATATCATTCTAGTCAGCACTTCATAGCATGGCAGCTTCCTTCTAAAAAGCAAGGCAGAGAAAGTCTCTAGCAATATCAGCACTACAGTCTTACATAATCTAATCACTTACATGGAATCATGTACATCCTGTCATCTTTGATACATTCTGTGTCACTAGAAATAAGTCACAGGTCCCACCCATCCTCAAAGAGAGGGAGTCACACAAGGGCATGAATACCAGACCCTGGGGGCGAGTTTGAGAATCTGTCTGCCACACTCAAGAAATTGTTTCTGACCAGCCTTACAAAGTTTCACCCTTTTCATGTGTGGAATGTCATTCAGCCAAAGAAAGTACCTATATAATAAAGAGGTAATTGACCATCATTCCAACATACAAGATGGCCGCCCCTATGTAGACACAAGATGGCCCCCACAAGATGGGCAGCAGGGGAAGGCAGTTACGGGTGACCAGGCTGGTAGGGGAGGGCAGTTAGGGGTGACCAGGCTGGCAGGGGAGGGCAGTTGGGGGTGACAAGGCCTGCAGGGGAGGACAATTAGGGGTGAGCAGGCCAGCAGGGAAGCAGTTAGGTATCAATCAGGCTGGCAGGCGAGTGGTTAGGGGGTGATCAGGCTGGCAGGCAGAAGCGGTTGGGGGCAATCAGGTAGGCAGGCAGGCGAGCAGTTGGGAGCCAGCAGTCCTGGATTGTGAGAGGGGTCCCAGATTGGAGAGGGTGCAGGCTGGGCTAAGAGATTCCCCCCTTCCCATGCATGAATTTTGTGTACTAGGCCTCTAGTTCAAAGAGAATTATCTGCAGATTTCTGTGATTCTTTCTCTGTATAGCTTCCTCCTCTATGCAACTCTGCCCACAAGTTTTAGCCACCTCAGCTTTACTGAACTCCAATCTCTGTCCTCTTAGCTCAGCAAAATCACCATGCTGTCTTTGGGGTGCCCCTCCCCCCATACCAAAGTCTAGAAATTATCTTCAAACAGCCTGGGCAATGGTAGTACTCACCTTGTTTTCCTTCTCTTAGTGATTACAGTTCTGCATTTCTTCTTGTCCAATATTTAAAAATAGTTGCTTCCCATGTGTGTGCAGCATTCAGTCTCAGAGTATTCTACCACTGATTACCATCTCCCTAGGGCCCATCTCACATGTCATCAAATAGTGCTTTTTGCTCAACCTAATTTCTATTACGTTATTATATGATATATGCTTAGTATTGATCCACATTTTATTGATTTCTTTATTCATTCTTAGTTTCAGAGATAATTTTCCTTTCTGTGAAATATTTTTGGTAAATTTTACTCATGAGAGTCTGCTAGTGATAATTCACTCTTTTTTGTGTGTGTGTTTTATTTTGGTCTAAAAATATATCATCTCATTTCTTGAAAGATATTTTAGCAGACTGCAATACTAGGTTAACAATTGTTTTCTTTTAGAACTTGGGAGACATTATCCCACTATTTTGTTGCTTTCTTCTGTTGCTTTCAAGTTTTCTGTCAATCTAATTGTCCATCATTTGTAGATCATTTATCTTTTCTCTCTGACATCAGAGACATTCTCTGATTTTTATGAACTCTTGATCTCTGTTGTTTTACTGTTTTAATTCAACAGTCTATATAAGACTTTGGTTTTTTATTTTGCTAGGGGTTTGCTTCATGAATCGTTATATTTATTTCTTTTACCAACACTTGGAAATGTTGAGCCATTAATTTTTTTAAAAAATTATCATATGATTGATCTATTTCTATTCTCTGTATACTCTTAACCTATCTTTTATATTCTCCACTATTTTGCCTTTGTTGGTGTTTTTTTTAAAATACATTTTATATATATATATTTTTTTTTTTAATTAATTTATTTTTTTTTTCAGAGAGGAAGGGACAGAGATACAGAGTTAGAAATACTGATGAAAGAGAAACATCAATCAACTGCCTCCTGCACACCCCCAACTGGGGATGTGCCTGCAACCAAGTTACATGCCCTTGACCAGAATCAAACCAGGGACCCTCCAGTCCACAGGCCGATGCTCTATCCACTGAGCCAAATCGGTTGAGGCTGTTGGTTGGTTTTGAGAAATTCATCACGCTGTATCTTTCATTTACTTATTTTCTCTTGGTTTCATCTTATTTGATGTGTTGAATTTTTAATTTTAGTGATTATGTTTTTCTTTTCTAAAAGCTCTACTTTATCCTCTTTAAATCTGTGTGGCCTTTCTTATTAATATTTTATTCTTACATATCTCTAATTCCTTTGATTTTGTTAAACAATTTTAAACATATTTTATATGCTTTGTTCAATTACTCAACATGTAAAGTCTTTAGAATTCTAATTCTGCTATTAGATTTTCCAAGGACTCTCATAGTGGCATGGCATTTTTATCTTTTGACTTGAATTAGAATACCTCTAATGTTTCCCTGTTAAGCATGAAACCACTGGAGTTAGTTACAGTTTCTCTGTGTCAAATTAAAACATTTGTTCCTATTTACAACTTACAAATAAATATTATTTTATTTCATCTATGTTTGTATTTATTGAAGTGATTAATATATGGTTTTCATCTTTATTATATGTTTAGTGATTCCTATAGTTTAACATTTATTGCATTCCCTTAATCTAATGTATCCTTTTAACTCTACTAGATTTGCTTTTATAATATTTTATCTAGAATTTGGGATTCTATACTTCTAGATAGTCTATAATTCCCCTCTCCCTTCCTTCCCCTTCCTCCCTCCCTCCCTTCTTCCCTCCCTCTCCCATTTCCTCCCTCCCTCCCTCCCTCCCTCCCTCCTTCCCTCCCTCCCTCCCTTCCTGTGCTATTCATGTCTGGTCTTACATATTGTTGATTTCAGAGAAAAAGGAAGAAGGAGAGAGATATATAAAAACATCAGTGATGAAAGAAAAACATTTATCGGCTAGCCAACTGGGAATTGAGACTGCAACCCAGGCATATGCCCTTGACCAGAATCGAACCCAGGACCTTTCAGTCCTCAGGCCTATGCTCTATCCATTGAGCCAAACTGGCTAGGGCTCATGTCTGATCTTTATTAGTGTTAAATTCATTCTAGCATTCTATAAAAAATCAGGAAGTGTATGAAAATATCTTTCAATTATCCTGTTCATTGTGCCACTTTTCCACTCCCATCTTCCTTTGCTTCTCTATACTTGAGGTTTTTTGGGGGTGTTTAGAGAATAAAGATATCAATATCTCTAACTGGTCATTACTGTTTATACTGTAAAGTTATTTGGTTGAGGTTCTTTCATGAACAGAATTCTATGTGTTTAGACTTTCCAAAAAGTGCTAGCCCTCTCATGAATTCCTTATTTTCCAATGCTGTGATACAATTACTATGTCCTTATTTCTTTTGTTCCCATCTCTGTCATGATTGGTTTGCTTACACTGGAAGTCTCTCTGCAGCTATCTTTGACCCAGATTTGCTAATTATCTAAAAATAATTGAACTTTATTAACATTTTAAATAGTTGTGCTAAGTCTGTATACATACTCTCAAAAATTTCCTCAAAAATTGCTATAGCCATATATTAAACCCATACGCAACTTCTAAAACAGCTGACAACACTACAACAAATAAGGCCTGTCATTATAAGTTATCATCATAAACATTTCTGTTTTGCTTGATCTTAGGGAAAATGTCCTATTTGACCCAATTAAATATGGATTTTGGTTTGAATCCAACTAAATGGAACTAATTTTCTTTAGTGTTCTACTTAAAGAAATAAGAATTACACAACCCCAAATTTATTTTTGTTTTTTTCTCTTACTTTAATTTGTAGACGATGACTTATTTTGTGTTACTAGGAATATCTCCCACAGGAAATAAAACTGATGCTGTCTCTTGGACTCTTTTCAACTCACTTATAACTTCCATAATTATCGTATCTACAATAGGTAGGTATTGTGCTTTTCTTTTTCCACTTAGGATGTTAAATATTTTATAATTGTCTTGTGTGCAGCACTACGCCTACATATCTCCTGTACCTTTTTACAGTATCTTATTTTTAATGAAATAAAGTATTTTGTTTAAGGGGCACTGTGTCTACTAAGATAAAAGAGGACAGCCAGCAATATTTTGGCTGTCTGTGAAAAAAAGGCCACTTTTCTTTTCCCCTACACTTGGGTCCCTTAAAATCTTGGCTGAGACTATGGTCTCTGAACCAGGAATGATCTAGAAAAAGAAAGGTTTCCCTCCACACACTTCAACAGCAACAAAAAATGTTTCAAATCTAGAAAAAAGAGCAAGGGGGTTAGTGAGGGATGACCAAATGACTGAACAGCAGGCTGCGTGAGGCAACCAGGCTGGCGGGGTGGGGGGGCTATAAGGGGTGA